>DWJK01005722.1:0-10965 GCA_018248815.1 Croniades pieria auraria
ATTAATCATTCCACTTTTGGAGTATGGGTTTCTCTCATATTAAGAGGGTTAAGGCCGTAAACCGCCACGCTAGCCAAGTGCGGGTTGGCGGACTTCACACACCTTAGAAATTTTTTTTTTATAAAATCTAAGGTGTGCAGGTTTCCTCACGATGTTTTACTTCACCCTTAGCAAGTGATATTTAAATTTAAAACGCACTTTTGTAAAGAGGTGCGCGCCATAGATTTGAACCCAGCACCCTTGTAGTGAGAGGCTGAAATCTTAATCACTAAGCTATCACTGCTTTTTTATACGCCATTGAATGTATAAAATAATTCAAACTGGCTCTATTGTAAGAACACAAAAAAGTTACATTTTAATGTTTATATACTCGTATGTACTTGTTATATGGAAATTTACAGTTATTGAAAATAAAAATACACAGTAAATTTGACTTGATAAAATCATAAAACCGGATACCGTCAGTATCTATATTTATATCTAATAAGTACCTACATATATAGTGAGTTCTTAAGCCGAGCGTTTGACTAACAATTTGACCTAAGTTTGATATCTTTGTTTAAACACTATTTTATTTACCAAAATGTATCATTAAAACTGCGGACGAATTTGAAGCTTCTAAACCGATATTTCAAATAAATTTTTCCTCATTTTTAAATTTAACAAGTGTCGAAATCATCAATTAATTTTATTTTTAATGATGCAAAAATTACACATTCATTAAATTATTTAATCACATTGCATTTTTTTTACTTTTTATTTAACAAATTTTATTTTTAATGATGCAAAAGTTACACATTCATTAAATTATTTAATCACATCATTAAATTATTTAATCACATTGCATTTTTTTTACTTTTTATTTAACAAATTTTATTTTTAATGATGCAAAAATTACACATTCATTAAATCATTTAATCACATTGCAGTAAATTTTTATTCTTTTTTTTATTTAACACTTGCTCTTATTTTTTAATGTCAACGTGGTGTCTTTAGACGTTGTCATTCCAATTCACTTGTAATTGCGATTTGCACAACTTGACCCTTAAGTTTGGACTTTTATTGACCCAAAGCCAGCTCTGCTTAACAATCACCGAACTTTAAACTGTTAAAAATGCAATCTGGGTTTCTGTAAAGACGCTATCAAGGAGTGAGGTCATTGATATTATTATATTTATCTTCATATTCGACATTCAATGTTTTTCTACAGGTTCTAAGACGATATCCAGTTCAACAATATATTTCCATACTAATCTCAGCCAGGAACCGTTTCAATTAGTATTACTGTCAAATTCTATGAAACTCTGGTCTTAAATCAGGTCTCCCGATTTAGAACAATTATCTCATATACAGCGAGACTTCATGAATATTTTTCATCGTTCTTCGATTCTATGTTAACTGCCAGTATTCGCTAGAAATACAAAATTGTGTATACTGTTCAGAGTACATTTTAATATTGAAGAATAAATATACATCGTATTAAAATAAATTAAAATTAAACTTATAAAACACATAAGCTACAATGTATTAAAGATATTCATTAAACGAAATTAGTTCATTCCGTGACACGCTAGAGCTTTGGCCGCTAAGTAAAATGTCACAAAAACATGAGTATAATTTCATAAACAGCACAATTTTAAGCTTCCAAGTTAAGCAGTGTTTTGATAACATCTTTAATAACGAAAACAACTAAGGCAAAAACAATGACAACCTATGACGTCATCTACCCTCAATTTGTCCTCATTTGTCATCAAATGATTTGAAAAAAAAATTTATTATATAGCATACGAAACATAATCAGACAGCACGACAACATTCAACATAACTCGTATGTGCCGTGTATGGTCTACATAGATATAATAATACTCCATTCCCAATACCAGCGGGCGTACGACGGAAAATTACGAAACGACCCTTCACAACTGTTAATAAACCTTTGGTAGCGCGCGACTGCAGTAAATTTCACTCTCCGCGATTATAAACATTTCGGTTCAATCGGTTCACGTATCCTTGCGGACAAGTAGAAGGGCTAAATAAAATAAATCAGTATGAACAAATAAAATATCGTTTTAATTTTACTATTTTCCAAGGTTTGACTCGTGGAAAATTCCGCTAGGCCTTCAGTTGAATTAAACATCTAAGAGTAAATAAATAATAATGAAGTCCATAAATAACGGCCAAAAATATATTTAAAATGAATGCATAAGAACTTATTATACTTATAGCTGCCAAGCTTACATTTTTTGAAAATGTAACGCACATTTAAAACAAGCCCATGTGCTTATGAAGACGATTGATAACGTATGTGTCGCCGTACCGTAAGAAATCGCGTAGATTGTAAAGATTGCCTTAGTTAGTTTTGATAACAACTTGATTTCACACACAAGAATCTTTTTGTATTTGTTAAATTAGTATATCTGTATTGTATTATTATTTTCTATATATAAATACTGTAGGAAGATTTATGCAGTATTCCTTTTCCGGTGAACGTAATTATTTAAGTAACATTGATTTCTTAATTACTAATTTATGGGATGCCGACGTTAAACTGTCGCCGTAAGGTAGTAGCTTTAAACATTATACATTACTTAAAACCAATGAGTCTTAAAATGTTGTCACAAACGCATCGTAATGTATTAAAACCATGACGCCTCTTGGTTTAATTAATGTACAGCTAGAATCATATTGGTTTATTTCCTTTCATTGAAGTATTGGTTTATCGACTGGCTGGCGACTGGTTAGTCGATCGGCTGACCAATTAGTCGATCTATTGATTGACCGACTAATTATCTATAGTTTGACCGATTAGTTGACAGATTGGCGGACCGACTAGTTGAGCGAATGGTTGACCGACAAGTTCACCTTAATGTTGACCGACAAGATGAGCAATTGATTGACAGACTAGGTGACCGATTGGTTGACCGATTCATTGACCGAATGGTTGACGGACTAGTTGACCGAATATTTGATCGATTGATTGACTGACTAGTTAACCAACTGATTGACCAAATTGTTGACCGATTGGTTGACCGACTGGTTGACCGAATAGTTGACCGATTGGTTGACCAATTGGTTGGCGGGATGAATGATCAACTGAATATCTAATAGATTGGCTAATTGATTTACTTATTTACTCATTCACGCATTTACCCATTCACCTTTTTACCATTTATTCATTTCTTTATATGCCATTTTTCTTTACTGCCAAAAGGTTTGAATTGCAAATTTATTTACTACCGAAAGGTATACAAAAGGTTTTATAGTAACAAAATATACACACGGCCTTATTGGAACACTATAAAAGAAATATATATTATCACATTTCATACATTAAGGTAATATTATTCAGAAATATAAAATCTACATATATAAAACATATATGGAATAGATTGTTTACTGCAAGTTTCTGTAACTATTTTCATTCCAACAGCAATGTATATGTTACCAAAATAACGACATTTAAAACACTCGTGGAAAATCACAAACATGCTTTGAATTTTTATTACACAAATTCTCATTAGTCCATTAAGTTATTAGCAAAGGAAATTTACTGGATTGCGCTTTAGAGGCCACATATACTTAATACTCGGTCGAGTCACTTAAAAATAACTTGTCCAATCTCAAAACACTTTATATCAAAGCTAATAAGAAATCTAACGCAACCTAACAATTTAGTATTCTATGTAATGTAAGACGGAATTCACACTGCAGTCGTGCAATTTGAAAACCGATTAATTATTGACACATACTTAAAATAACAAGTGATAAAATGATACTCTGTTACACATTACACTGTTACATATGATGTGTAAACAGTTGTTTCGTTATTAAATATATTTCCGGCAATTAACGCGTTAACACACTGTTACAGCATTAAGTACTTACGTATCAAAAATACTGACATGTTAAACTTTTGGCATTTAATATTAACTTTCACCAATTACACTTAAGTAAAATATTGGAGTTGAATTATAGTTTTATAAACTTAATTCAACTCCAATATTTTACTTAACTTAATATTTTAACTTTGCATATTTAACGGAGTAACCTGTAAGCGGCGATTTCCGCCATCAGCCTTATATTTGTGTTTGTAATAATTCATATTAGATGACATATAAATTTCAGCACTAGCATAAAAAATATATGTTATTAATAAGGAAATCCAAGCTCTATCTTAGGAGCAGAAACCAACCTCACCTGCCGGCGATACACCCTGCATACCTACATCAGATGAGGCTTTGGCGATCAGCTAATCGCGATATAGCGCAGTCTTCCTAGAGAGCTGAATGCCTCGGACGCCGAAAAGCAGCAGCGCAGACTGTCCGAGAAGCATGGCCAGCATAGGAATTATGGATAGAAATCACCTTAGAACGACCTATGTCCAGCAATGTATTAAGGCAGGTTGACTTATCATTAATAAATAAATAATCAATATATAAATAAATAATAAATATATTAGTACTTTTATCTTCAACAACTCCAAAACTACAATAAAATTATATAGTACACTTAATGTGAATCGGACTGAAAAATAAGCCCATATTTTTTGTACAAAAACAAGTTTGCAGTACATTAAGTTCATTTAAACAGTCTATTAATTACACTAATTAACAGGTGCAGTTTATTGGATCTTAGTTCAGTTATAATGAAGACCCAATTTAATTGGATATAATTGAATTATAAAAATTTATTACACTATTAATTGTTCAAGTCTTGAATTTTTTAATGACAATTGAAACGTGTGTTTTGTTCATGATCATCACCGTCAACCTTCTTTATCGTTTTATGAGGATTAAAGCCTCCAAGCTAGCCACCTGCAGGTTAGCAGTCGTCACACACCTTAAACAGTATGGATAGTTCTAAAGTGTGCCGGTTTCTTCACAACGTTTCCTTCGTTACAGCAAATCATATTAAAAAGAACTAATCCGTAGATTCATATTGATTATAACGAAATATATAACGATTATGCTATGAAAAATAAATAAAATAAGAGTAGTGAAATTGTACCGTCGACAGCACGGATCGAGACTGATTTATGTGCCCATATCCTGCAACCCTAAGTAGCTCGGCCACTCACCTATTGCGCTGCTTGATCGTACTTTGTTTCGACATTCGTTCAGCAGTCGTTGTCCTATCTGATTTATTACACGCTCCACCACTATCGATAAGACAAATCGATCGTTAAACGAATACACGCTTTGTTCGAACGCTCGATTTGAATTTAAAACTTTTAATTACACAACTGCGTAGAAATATCGGCCCTCATAATCATTAACGAATCTAAGTAATCATTAATTAATCTAATTGTTTAATTGGAGCGTGGCTAATTCTACATTACTGCATTTTCCAATAACAGAATACTTACGAGTATATTTCTGAATGTTTACTTCCATTTCATTCAATTAAGCAAAACGTATTTGTTAAATTGTATTCCTTTTTACTCATACATTTATTTAAGCAAATAAAATGTTACGTCGCGTAAGTGTGATAATATAACATTTAACGGTTTTCCTTATTGCTATTAAACACAATGGAACGCGAGTAATGACTGGATATTTACGTAACGCGAATCGCACATTGAACGAACGAGGCCAATACTTGCACCACGCACTGAGTCAGACGAAAATGGACCAACTTATAGTTATCTGAATTTTGTAACGCCCCATATCCTATTGTAATCCCTACATAGATGTTCATGCACGCCTATTCACATGCAATTTTTAGTGACCTACGATTTGCGTCCTTTGATATACAACAATATGAAGGTGATGGTAAAAATGTTTTCATGTTATGACAATAGTTGACTAGCGGGCCGCCACATGGCGACCCCTGCAGTTCCCAAACAATGGAATCTGACCGCGAATGTGACTGGAGCTTTAGAGCTTTGGGTAGGTATATTAATATTGTTATTTTACCAGTACTATTTTCATTTAAACAAAAAAAAAATTTTTTTTTAATTAAGGAAACAATATAAAAAGTCAATTATAAATACAAACATTTTAAAAATCTCCACTGAAAAGATTATGACGAGATAAAGCCACTGAATGCATTTAATACATATAGATGTTCTTTCCACCCGCCCAATCTATCTATATCTTTAGCATATGTATCTTATTTAAGTAAATTAACTGATAAGATATGATAGTATCCGATCGGGCGATCTGTAGTCTCTGCCTAGTTCTATATGAAAAAGGATCGATAATCATGTACAAATGAGTATTTGTTTTGGAATATTCCAATAAGATAATATTTGAACATGTCGAAATATAAATATAGGTTGTATGTAAGTTTTAAATAGTTTCTCTAAGACACTACAATTAGACAAACGTTTTATCGCTCACTGGTAAATCACTCCCTAATATGTCCAATTAGATACAAATCTCAGATATCCAGTAGCTCTAAACGCGTTCTTATTAACGTATTTCAGCCATTTGTTACATAGTAAACGTAACAAACCTAATATCACGCTGTAATCCCCGAAGGGGTAGGCAGAGGAGTGTGGTACACCCCCACGTTTCACCAGTTACGTTTAAGTCCCACAATGTAATAGGTGGTGAGCCTATTGCCATACACCAAGCACACATCCAGACTCCAAGTCCTTACTAGAAATTCTAAATTAGACAAATCCAATCGTACCCGACCCGGGATTCGAACCCAGGACCTCCCGATCGACAGTCGCGCTTGCAACCACTCGACCAACGAGGCAGTAAAAATGATTAAATCCTCTTATTATTTTATTAAATTAAATTTATCACATACCTGTTTGAGTGCTGTATAATTGAATAGATCGACACTGATAGCGCCTACAATGAACTGCAGCACGGAAAATACCGTACAGCCGATGCCGAAGGCTTGCGAGTCTTCAATCAACGCCAATCGATTCTCTGCACTGCTTGCGTTCGTTCTGCAAAAATGATGTACGATGATTAGTATCAAGTCAAACGAAATATCCAGTATTAAAAAAAAAAATTAAAAAACATTTCCGGTGAATATCATTCGACAAGTCATTCAGTACTTTAAAAAAATTTTAATTCTATTAGTAACTTAAATTTGGATTTTTACCGCCATCATTTATATTACTTATGAAGTAAGAAAATGTAGTTACAGTGAATATACCACCTCTTTTCTTGTCATTTTAAAAAATCCACAGTCGCTTTAGTACCCTTCTTCACTTTAAAACTGATAACTTTTCTGCGATTATATTATAACATTGCTGAAAAGTTTTGGAAGAATTGATATGTTCTAATACAATCTTCGGTTACTAATAATGTGTCTACAGTTGAAATATATTTTTGGATGTCTGATGAAATCATCCTTGCTTGAAATTGAAATTTGCTTGCTTAAAAACATTGTATAGGAAATTATTTGTTTGAGAATTGTGCTTGAAGTTGAATAAAACGAGATGTGCGTGCGGAGCATAAACCGCTTCATAAAAAATTGTTAATTTTGTAGAATAAAAATGTACTAACAGAATCCGGCCGCCTCCGAACCAGGCGATGGTGAGTGTCTCCGTAGATGTGCCGGTCATAACGGTGCGGTCGATCAGCAGAGACGTGAACTCGCCGTACACTATCACTCCGACCGGCACGAACAGCCCGTTCAGAGTCGCGAGCACCAGCCCGATGAATATCATTACAAATTCCCATGGCTTCGCGAATCTGAACTATAAGGTAATTATTTATTTAAGATGTACCTAATTATTAATTGTATAATACCTACTAGACTCTATTTAAACATTTTTTTGCGAACATCGCCCCCTATATACTCGTATGTTCCACAATCTCTGAGAGCGTATAGAATGCCGCTTTGGTTAATATTTTCTTGTTACAATTAGGAAAAAGAGACAGATTGGATGAAAATTTTACATCTGTGTTAAATTTACAAAGGGAAATTATATAAACGGAAAAACTTATTTCGCGACATTTTTCCAAGATATCAGAAAAACGTTTAAATTTTGACCAAATTCTTAAGTCTTGAGGCATAAATCGGGCTCATAAGTTAATCATAAAAGAGTCTGTGAGGTAAAAGTATGAAAATTTATGGATAACTTTTTATGCTTAGGTAGTTACCGTCCTACTATAAATCTTAAAAACCTATTGAGAATTTATTAAATAGTTCTACATATTAACCAATGTATCATTAAAATAACACAAATATAATGTCAACACAAAACCTATCCAAGTAGACTAGAATATTTATATAAAATTGCTAATAAACTATCCATCATTTTTATCTAGTATTTCGTGTATATATTTAATTATATAACACATATATATTGTATGTATATATCTATTTATATTTATATACATATGTATCTATTTATATTTATATACGTATCTATTTATATTTGTATATATATGTATTTATCTATATTTGTATCTATACACTATATTATGTTTTTAAATAGTTATATTATTGGTATTCTTAGATTAGTTACATTTTATTTATTCACTCTTCTCCATTCTTTTATAACCGCCTTCAAGCACTTCCCACTACCCAAATGTTGACTGGCAGAGAATGCTTTTAGCATTAAGTCCGCCTTTTTATTCCTTATTATGTTGTAAGGTGTAAATAAACAATAAATAATTAAATAAACTCGTATAACCTGGAATCGTTCAAAAGAAGAGTGAATAGGCATTTTCTAGGCGAGCGCGCTACATCCTAGGCTGGATCTCACTTTCCATCAGGTGGAATTGCAACCAAACGCGAGCCTATTTCTACATAAAAAAATAAAAATATTCACATAATACTTACTAGTTTCAACCAAGATACTGCAGGAGTCTGTCTATTTGGATCCTCACTGAAAGAATATATGTTTTAACGCGGATTATTTAATAGATGTAATAACTAACGACATCTAAGAAGTGTGGATGGATCTCGTTAAAGTGAATGTTGAAAGAAGATGGCGATGTCATCATCAGCTGCTTAAATGATCAAAGCTAAGCCGGACGCTTGCCATGCTCGGTCTAACAAAACGCTACAAAGTGGATCAATAAATATGGCGTTAAAAGTTGCCGGTCTAATCGTCATTTTTCTTATTACAATGTACCGGCCCAATATGTGTATGGTTTTCTTGATGATCCGACCAGTTGCGAATCAATAAGAGGTCCTTTTGCATGAGCTTCCGACGATTGCAGCATCCCGAAACTAGCCGGGCCATCCCGAAAATACATACCGACTTGAGTTGAGCTGATAAATAAAGACTCAGGA
The DNA here is from genome assembly GCA_018248815.1 of Croniades pieria auraria. NCBI lineage: Eukaryota > Metazoa > Arthropoda > Insecta > Lepidoptera > Hesperiidae > Croniades > Croniades pieria. Next base: position 9,211 of record DWJK01005722.1, read on the forward strand.
AATTTTCTTCCTGTCGCTAACAGAAAGACCCTCTAAATGTTTGTCGAATAATTGAATAGATGCAGTAGTTTTGTCGCGTCTTGTTATACAAGCACGCTAAGCCTGCTGGATGGGAGCTAATCCGTACCGTTTCCTTGGTGCCATCCCCAGCGGCAACGTTACAAATTATCCGGTTGCCGCTAAACAAAGTGATGAATATTGTAATGGTTGTTAGTTACACAAAATCATTATTTTAATTTTGTATTTCACTCTAAAAGATCATTTATAATAATCCTGCAGTGACGTATAAGTGAAATGCTATTTTGTTTCAAACACTTAAAAGTTTTAGTTATAAAATTAATGAACAAAGTAAGAATTGACTGTATACTAAAATAAACTAAATGCTAATATTTACACTGTACACATGTCCTTAAATATTTCTTGCAGCTGCTTAACTTAACACAAATCTTTCTTAGTCGAAAAACTTACAAATTTCCGATAGTCATTACATTATGAACAATATCTAAGTCCACAATGGTGACAGTTACACATTTTCCACTTGCAAAAATTTGAAAGTCGGCCTCTTGACGGTTATTCAGATTATTCAAATAGTACACTAGTTATTAAAACTGAGATAACTCACGACTCTCTTCTGTACTCCTGTTCAGTTAAAAAGGCGGCTTGCTGTGCGAGGGTGCTTATAGTAATTGAGTTCTGCCGCAAGCCTATAGTGAACGCTGGGCGTTGTTCGCTTAGCCGGCGCCCCCCGAATTTGCTGATACTCTTCACCGACTCATCGCGTTTCATTCTCGGGTCCACCGATCTGCAACGAACAGCCAAAGTTCAGTTTTGTTCTAGGTAAGAGTAAGAGATTTTTTGTCATTTCTACAGAACTATCTTTTCTTCTCATTAGGAGCCATCGGAGTTAAACGCTCTTTTAACACTTAATGAAACAGATTTACTTGCTCTTCGTTCCTATCAAGATACGGAAGATACAGTCTTTTCTATCGCTAGATTCTAGCACTACACTATTTTAGAAGTGATATAGTCTCAGACGTCCTCTGAAGTAGCCTTGCGTTGCCAGCAAATAAAAAATTGGCCTCACCGCGAGTTATACTGCGTGTATGAGAAAAAGCTGACCTTCAATTTTAACGACAACAGAGTAAACTGATGTTATGTGGCAAATATATATATGCGTTTCCAGTTTAAATTTGGGCGTGTACTTTCATTTTAGAGCTCGCCATACACGATGTTGGATGTTGTACTTACCTTTATTTTGACAAAATAAAACATTCGCTCACTGGGCGGCATATGGCCAATTTAAGTTAAGTTTTGCGTCCTATATATTTGCGTTTCACATAACTCCATAATTTTCAAGATTTTGAAACTTTCATTGAAAGGTAACAGACGTTTGATACGTCACTAGATTTTCAGAGATCGTCAGAGATTTTCTTCGCTGAATGAAAACTATATAGGGAACTGTTTTCTGGACGTTCATTAGAGGAACTAAGAACTTGCATTGTTTTTAATGCAAAAATATCTCATATAATAATTGAACAATATTATTAGGTACGAGATTGAGCTGAATCACTGATATGTTAATGTAAGTGAATTTATTCTTCGAGAAGTTATTTATTAATCGTATTACTTAGTGTTATATGTTTTACTATTAAATGTTTCGTCGTTTTACTGTTAAAAGTCTCCGTCGCGACCTCGCTGCAAACGGCGGGAGCTCATGAGGAAGGACCTCGTACAGGTCCGAAACTAGTCGGGCCA
>DWJK01005723.1:0-10964 GCA_018248815.1 Croniades pieria auraria
TGATCCTAATGACTTTGGTTCTCTGTCGGATAGTATCATTTCTGATCCAATCCTTCAGAGAGACTCTGAGCATAGCTCGCTCCATAGCTCGCTGAGCAACTTTGAACTGTTGGATTAGGCTATGGCCTTAACCCTCTCAATATGAGAGGAGACCCATATTCCAACAGTGGAATGATAAATGATTATTATTTTACAGCCAAGCGATGTTATTGAAAATATATTGAAATATATCATAATATGGCTTGCTTTAATATATATTATAACTCCGTCTATGACGACCTTTATCGTATGTTCGTTAGTAGTAGAGGTGACATCGTAGGTATACAGTTATTTATAGTTTATCACAAAAATTTCCTTATTTATATTCAAGCTTTTTATCGCTCTCCTGTCAGGCGCGAGTCTCTTTTCAGAATGAGAAGGTTTAAGGCCATGTTCTGCCACGCTCGCCAAGCGCGGATTGGTAGACGTTTCCTTATCATCCATTTGTACTACAAGTAATTTAATGCAATAATTATTTATTAACCACCTGACGATGGAAATTCACAAAAGTGCTAATTATATGATCAAGTTGTAATAAGGAAACCGCATAAAAGGGTCGTAATAAAAATCGTCCCAGTTTGAACAACAAGGATTCTTATGTGACTGATATTTGCGTTGGTTAGAAGCGTTAGTTATTATTATATGTATTCATGAATATTCAAAAGCCTCACTGTATGATTTCAAAAAGGAATCGTTAAAAATGTTATTTATTTGTCATATGTTAGGCTAGCGTTAGCCCGCGATCCCGCATTCGCGCCAGCATGCCTAGAAGAAGCCTATTCGCCTTTGCTGTAAAGAGACCTAGATTATACCAATGTAAACACAGACGCCGACAGGGTGTTCTACATCTTGGCCCTCCAATACAGGAAGGTGGAATTTCAAATTATACATGAATATAACAGCACTGTTACAAGTCATTTAAAATAGTCGATTTAAGGTTTAAAAAATTCCTACCCCACGATGTGTCCATTTCTGCCGCCATGGCATTATGTAGATTACTTTTGCGGCGCGATGGCCCCTCCGCCTGTGCAGATACTCGGCCATTCCTGAAAAAAAAATGAAAAATAAACAATTAATTTAATGTTTGCAATTAAAAAAATAAGTAGTGATTTTTGCTAATCCGCGGTTTTCCAGCGTGGCACTCTACGGCCTTAGCCTTTTACATTCCGAGAAGAAAAACCGTTACCAATGTTGAACGACAAATGGCTGATGGCGAATATTTTTTTTTAATTAAAAGAAGGTTTGTTACTTCACAGCTTCCGTATGCCAAATATTTCTAATTGTACAGACTTCACGTGCTTTTTGACTATTTTACGCTGAAAGCGAGCTAGCGTGAAACATAATAATAATGATGTTTGAGAAGTAGGAGGATAAAAATTAATAAAACACGTTTATTATCCAAGTTCTATTAAGCCGAAAATATAAAATCCTTTTTATTCTCTTTGGAATAAAAAAAACACCTTTATAGTTTCCCTTTTCATTCCCTAACGCACTTAACGAATTTCATAGTTGTAGTCCAATTTTGAATCATTTTAATGAAGTAAGTTAAAAAAATAAATACACGTCATTAAAAGTTTTATGATTGGTTTTCAATTAAGGCAAACAATAAGAAATAAAATTTTAATTTTTAGTGCTTATTTTGAAGTTTGGTCATGTTTCATTGTCTGTTATGGTCCGCTCCAAGTATTGTCAATATAGCTCCAAATCGTTTAAATAAAATCGTCCTAATTTTATGTGCAATTTCTTTGTGTGTTTCCTAAAAATAAATGAAAGAAAATATAGTTAATTCTCTAGAGCATGTGTTTGTGGGAGTAAAAGTGTGTGTTCTGGATTAAAAGTAGAATTCATGGAGCGGTGCTTCCTATAAAATTATTGAATTGTTCAACAATAATACAATTAATTTTGACCAATTATACCTCTACTCTATTCGATTCGATGAGAACACCCATGAGATCTGGAATGGCACACTTCTTTTACTGCGAAGAAATTAAAAACAGGTAGGAAATAACCTTCATCATCCTTTTATCGTTCCGCCCAACGGATCTTCTCTTTAAATAAATAGGTCCTTAGTCTGCTAGTGTACCTAAGTGTGGGTTGGTAGAGATCAGACGTCTTAGAGAACTTTATGAAGGATTCTAAGAGATGCCGTACCTTCACGTTGTTTTTTTTTCACTTTTACAGAAAGTGATATTTTAATCCTAAAAACGTGCTTTTTTATTAAGAATGCCGCGCCAGCATTTGCGTTTACAGCCATCGGCGCGAGAGGCTGAATTCTACGTGTAGTTAGGTATACATATACACAATAATTATAGGTCTGCATTCTTATGTACGTATGTCTTCTTATTATTAGAATCTTTGTCATAGAGAAAGTTGTAAATCCGGAGAACAATTTGTGCTTGTGTCCAAGTTACTCTTCCTCCATGACATCATCCATCCATGCATTAGGTTTATGATATTTCCTGCTGGTCATAGGACTGTCCAATTAGGCGCCATACCTCCCAGTAATGGACCATCCGAATCCCGCAGTAGTCCATAATGTAACTCACCGATTAATGAGAATTTATCCGTATTAACCGAAAACGTGGCGATAAACCCGGTTCGGCTCCCGAACGAGAAAATTGGTAAAAATCTAGGTACAAATGTTCACGGCAAACGAAGATATACATTTATATATCTTTTTGATATAAAAAAAACTAGCACATACTTGCATCAAAACTTTTATTTTGTAATTAAAATTATTACTATTATTGAAAAATGATCACACCGAGTCCAGTTTGGGGTGGTCAGAAAACATCGAGTGCCAAACATCTCTACCCTTGCTTTTTGTAGTTATATTTAGACAATACATGTTTTATAATTATAAGTTGTCAGTTCAAAACGTGCTCTGATATTAACGGTCAAATATTTATTCATAGATTGATTGGATTGTTTTTTCAAGGGTAGGCAGGTAAATAATTATGTTCTATTTACTGGGGACCATGTGTATAGCGAGGTTGAACAGTCTTGACCATAAACGATACAGCATGTGACTATGAAGGTCCATCATTATGGTCGTATTCAATTAAAATACACATATATATTCATATATATGTATATATACATACATATATTGCCGCTAACCTTTGAGTCGAAGTGTAAAAATGAATGGTTTGAGTCCAATTGACATCATGTATATGAGATTTTTTTATAAATTATATGTATATGATTGGATTTAATTAATATATTTTATAAAGCTAAGATGTCGACTTTAGAGTGGGTATCAGAGGTAAACTGTAATTAGCGATATAGGTAATTAAAACAAGAACTACTTGAATCTGATGTGGAATGAAAGTATCGTTAACTATTTTTACATTAATTTTTACTGTTACTACATTGTCATATCAGGTCTCTTACGGGGTAGGCAGAGATATTAGTACCAATTATCTCTATCCTTGCAGACTTGACATGCTACGTTTACATATAAATATATTCCCGGATAAATAATAGGTACGCGTCTATTGCGAAAATCCTTGTAAGTTGTAAATTAATATTGGTACATATTACAGGGAACTTTAATATCGCATAGAATAAAATCTTAAATAATCACCAATGTAATTAAAAAAGCTAAATGTCAAAGGATCTAGATTTTGGAAATACATTCGATAATAGGTTGTTTTACTTTTGCTTGTTTTCTCACTTTTGTTTCAATTCGTGAAATTAAAATGATAAAGACAGTCGCGGCAGAGGAACAGACGCGTCGCCACATGTTAGGAGGAGGAGGAAGTCAGCGGTGTACAGCACGAACAATAGGCGTGTCACTTCCTATAGTGCAGGAAATCGTCCAACGTTTCTGACAAACTGAGCAGAACATAAAAGACCAGGACTCGGCTCGGAGATGTACTTCAGCTCGAGAGGAACGATTTATCGTTAAAACCATGGTCGGAAATTGGCACCTCACGGTTATTGAAGTAATAAATTTACTTCGGGTGACGATGTAAGCGAGTGGTCTATAAGTCGGTGGCTCCTTAAAGCCAATTTGACTTCACATAATCAATGGTCTAAAACTTAGAGGGGAACATTGTGTAGCAAGATCTGAGATCTGAGAACATGCACAATGGGAGCCGAAGAATGGGTAAAAGTTTTGTTTTCTAACGAATCCAGACTGATGCTGTTTGCATATCATGGGCGAGGAAGAATCTACCGACTGATAGAGGAAGGTTTTATTTTGAATGGTTTTGAGGAAAAGGCGATCTTAGGTGATTAATTTTTTGTAGACTGAAGTGGAGTTCTTTGGAGAGCCGCACGAACTTAATGTTTGCTTCATTTGATTTTGTTTTATTAACTGAAAAATGTATCTATAACATACAGTTTTAGTCTATCCGTCTGCGTTGGCTATATTATTTTTAGTGTAATATTAATTTTTGGTCATCGGAAGTTCAGAACTCTTTGTCCGCGAGTAAAATTATATAATTGACTGGTAAAGAACTAACGAGATTAATTCGGTTACGATGATTGTTTTAATATATAATATTGAATATTAGGCTCCCGCGTATATGCGGATAAACAGGATTTTCGAGTTTATATTCGTTATAATTACGTTTTCACTTTCAAAGCGGACAGAAATAGTACTAAAGAGATACGTAATACCATTTGTCAAATTGGACATTACGTGATCATGTGTGCGGAGCAATGCTTCTGTGTGTAGATATATAATACGGTATACATATTGTTATTTACTGAATTCTTCATGTAAGTAACAATTACAAGGGGTGCATTTGTTAGTGCTAAGAAAGTAACGAATGCTGAAGAAGAATATCAGGTCTGTGAGGACAAAGATATTCGGTACTCTGTCTTCTCTACCTGCCCTGTAACGGGCCAGGAGTGACGACGGAAAAATAACAACAATAATAATAAAAATTATTGAGGCATGAAGAAAGAAATGTTAAAGTTTACAATGTCACGATCACGATAATTGTGTGTGATATTGAATTTGTAACGCAAGGTAAGTGCGTGGCTAATCGGCGTATCGATGGAAAACTACGCGTGCACTGGGTCAATGATATTGTGGATTTTGAAAGGACTGAATGGCGTGAATGATTCGCGGAACGGGCGTCATGGTGGCTTGGAGCCCTCTAGGTTATTGTCAAATATCCACGCGGCGGCGCCTACGACGGTTACCCTTTGATGTCATTGATAGATTAATATTTAATAAATAACGTGCGTTTCGCCTTCCTTATTTAAAAATAGGCCTCACGATAAAGCTTATTTTATTAACTTACTCGCGCATTCTAATCTTTAAATTGAGTATGTTTTTTTTACATTTTTAACGCAGATAAAATAATTAGTTGTTATTATTGTGCTATCAATTATATATGTAGTTATTGCGATATTTTTATTGAGATAAAAAAACATATATTTGTAAAATAAAAAAGTACAAAAATACACGTAGGAGTGATAACGTAGAACAACATGACGATATAATAGTCTTGGTAAATAAAGCCTGAACGTTACGAATACGAGCTTATTGCGGACCGTAGATTTGACGAGGGTAACTTAACAGCTTCGTGCGGATACAGTCCTTTGGAGAATAACCCTTGATTAGTTATAAAATAGTCTTTTTTAGTTAGCAAAATTATTATGTGAATGACCGACTACAGATTTATTTTTAAATTTTATGTACCTACTGTGTACGAGAATTAATTTGTTTTTTTTTATTCATTAATTAATTCACAAATACGCGTGTTTAGTGAAACTAAGCGTTTTTAAACCGAACAACAGAGTACTCGATACGTGGTGCGTATTATTTAGCGAATAATACATACAACGAATTTTAATGAAGGTTTCGAGCCTTAAAAAGAAATGTTGTGTAATAAACTTTATTATGGACTCACCAGTGTTTGTTGAGAGCGTCAGTCTCAAGGGACGAGTCGGACTGCAGGTAGCTGTCGTAGTGACAACTGAGGCTGCTGTGAGACATCCTACATGGCACTTGGGAGTCTATTGTGCGAAGTGCGGTACTAGTGCGAGTGCTGGAGGTGTGCGCGGGAGCATGCCGCTCGGCTGTGCACGGTCCGCACCTATGCCGCAGCGAGTGTGCATCTTATAAGAGAAGGTTCGGCTGCGATGCGAGCCAGCCGCCCGCCGCGCCTCACCCCGGACACGTGACTGCCTCGGTGCGCTCAGTTTCGCCGGCCGGCTGCTCGGTCATTGGCCGACTTGCAGAAAAATTGCTCCACCGACTTAGTGAGCCTCTAGCCATAGGCGTGCATGTTAGGTCGCAACCCGGAGCAGCAACTGCATGCGCATCGAGGTGCCGAGCTACTGTGCGGAGCCTCGCCGCTCGCTGTTTCCACCGCTTTTCACAAACATTTTAAGCAAACAAATGATGTGACAGTGTCCGCGCACACCTGTGTCAGCGTGTTACACGCACACACTTTCTTCCGCTACTAACGACATATTGTTTTTGAGCGGGTTGCGAAAAAACTGTGTATTGTTTTCCGCGATTGTAGGGTAGGAGTCGCGATGGGCGCGACGTCGCGTCGGTTGCTATGAAATTCTGCTTTAAAACTATAAACGATCGCACAGTCAAATTTCGAACATTTTTTTTAAATTTTTATTTTATTATTATATTAAAAGTATTCTTTAATTTTGGTATTTTAAAAGAAAATGGTATACAAGAATATATCACGTATTGAACAAAGGTCTACTAAGCCTATCACACGATACAATTCCCGTGAGCAGGAACAGGTTCCACGTCGTATAAAAAGAAAAAGACTCCCGTAACTGTAGCGTTAATTAATTCAGTCAGGTAAATAACAAGATTGAATGTAGCGTTTATTTACAGTTTCTTGTATTATATCAACACGCCAGGACCCTTAGGGTATAGGCAGAGCGCTGAGCAACATATATGTATCTCTCTTACAGATCCGGCGTTGTACTATAGATTTATTTATTCATATACACACAATAGGCTTAATGTTAGTGAAAATTGATAAAATTACCTCACGGTAGGTGACACGAGTTTGTTTGTTAGGCAGCGGAGGCGACGTGTGAGCCGCACGAGCAGGCTCGCCATGTCGAATAGCCATAACAAATTAGATCGCAGAACACTGCTGGCTGGACTGCCGCGAGCCATTGTTGCTTGCCATTATTTTTACGAATTGTCGCTAATTTTGAACTGAGAAGAATTCATCATCAAGTCAGGTGCTAGTTTGAACCTAGTACAGACGCCCTTGCAACTTGTTTGTTACTGTTTTTGAATAAATTTTTGATTATTTAGCTGAGAGTATCGAGTGCCGAAGACGCAAAAATGTAACTCTATTTAAGTTTCATTATGATAATTATTATCATTATTAATATATAGGACCGAGATTGTTGACTGTAGAATTATTGAATGTTTTTTTCATCTTATAATCTAATTATTATATTTAGAATTGATTTGATATTATTGTTTTCGTTCGAAGAAAACAGATGTTCGAATTGAAATAGATGCTGTAAAATAGTTAATAAAGAGAACTAGAGAAATTCCTAAGATTTGTAATTGTTTTTTTATTTTTGTCCACAAATTAGCATTAAAAAAAAAATACGACATGCTAGTGTTAAAAATATGAGATCTAATTATGCTCCTGTACGTACGTGAGCGCGCGCTTGTAGTTTGCGACGTGTGGCAGGAAATGATTCAATAATTCGTGATAAACGGACAATTTCACGCCGTTTGTGACAAATCCATCTGGAATTCAGTCTAGGACTTAACTATCGACGGCGTTTTGTTATCAGTAGATCGTAGAAATAAAAACATATGGAAATATATTAATGGACAAGTATGCATAGTGTAAATATACCGATCAAAGAAAACATTTTGCATCTACATGATGTACACAGATGTCTATTTAGTGAAGTGTCCCTTTTACAGGTAGTCCACTTGTCCTTTAGCTAGGTCATGAACAAAAATGTATCCTAAAAAGCTAATGGATTGACTGTACGAGAGAAATACCGGAGGTGTAACGATCCCTACATTATTATTGGATAAAGGATTGTTTTAGATAATATGACTCAGTAGACGCTGGAAAATTGGATTAAACATATTTTATGTTTTTTTTTAATTTAAAATATCCAAAGCGTAGAAGCTCGGTATATTGACAAAATTTTTGTCTCTACAGTGAAAACAAATAATAATTATACAATTATTTAATATAATGTAGCTCTTGCGATAACTTTTTAATTTAGTAAAAAATATTACGAAATGTGGTCCTTTGTACAAGGTCTTGTCGGTAGACTTAAATCGAGTTATAGATAGACATTTTGTTTTTGAGTTTTAATTTCAATAATTAAGCGCACATTTGGCCTCAATATATCTATTAATTAATTATATATTGAATTAAAAGCTTACCAACTACGACATGGAGCGAACTTTTTTTGCATATAGAATTTCATTAAACAGTAAACAAATAATTCATTCATATAAAATATTGAGCACTTTTAATGCGTGTAATGGAGTAAGACAAGACAATATAAGTATGAGATAAGTACATTTTACAAGGATGTTGGTTTGTTCAATTTTGGTTCATTAAAAAACCTTTTACAATGACCATTAATACTTATAAAAGAAATGACATTCCTATTTCACATAAGTTAAATACAAAATCTAATAATTAATATCAGACTATTTCCGAAAAACTGTAAAATAATAGCAACAAATTTAAGTTGTGCTTTAAAAACATTGCAACGCAATATAACTAGGCGTTGAAAATTGTTGTAAAAAATATAGTATAGGTAACATATTAACGGTACGTTTTCTTGGCGGTTAATAATAATTACTTAGTTTTCTGTTTTTAAATAGTAAGGAAGATTTCTTAAGATTTATCCTCCCTTAGGAAACTAAAAACAGATTTAAATCTAATAGACCTAAGAACATTTCTTCGTTTAACTCAAGAATTCATTGATATCCAACGAATTCTAAAGCTGCAGTATATTTACAACGGGTTTTTTTCCTTTACGTATTAATAGTTCTGTCCCACTTTATTGACACATATTATACGTGTCAAAGCTGTATCAATGCTTATTATTGGTGCGTCTTATCAAATATTCCCGTAATTAAAAAAGGAGTGTTCGTATACTAGGTATAATACAATAGCCACTAAAAGCACGTGACTCTGTTATTTATACATTACGATAGCCTTGTTTAAGTGACTCATAATGTTTTCTTTGTACGTAGCTTATGAACTGTGGGCCGCCCAAACTGTTTGACCTCTGGTACTGCGCGGTTCCTATCAGGGCGTTATTACAGATGTATGTACAAATGGTTCTCCTTTGTTTGGTCTCTGTTTATGCCTTTCACTTAATATATTCACGTGATCCGCGAGGTATAAATCTTTATATGTACGTATGTATGTATGTCGAACGAGTATGAGTGAAAGGATAGGTACTATTAAAAAAATCGTTACCGGTAACTTGTTCAGTCCGAATTTAGATATAGTCCAGTGCTGTTGCTTAGAGGACGTCGTAAAGGAAAATATGGTTATTAATGTACAGTTTAATTATATAGTTTGTCTTACGTAACATCGTAACTTTACGTTGGTATCTCTCCGAAGAGGTAGGCAGTGTAGTACTCTCTCACGTTGCACTAGTTAATATGTCTTACACATTGTATAACTAGAGTGTACTTTGAGCTATTATACCTTCAGCCGCCCTTTTATCGTTTCTCGATAGGAAGCGGGTCTCCTCTCCTCTCTGAATAAGGGTGAATACTCACCGCGCTACCCAAGTGCGTGTTGGCAGACTTCATACGTCTTGGAGGAGATTATGGAGAATTCTAGGGTGTGCAGGTTTTCTTATGACGTTTTCTTTTCTGTTATATATTTTATATGAACTTGAACAAGTTATGCAACTTAGTACACACTTTTTAAAATAGTTGTTACATAAAAATTATAAGTAATTAAACAGAAAACATGCAGTAATATTGCTGACCTACTGATGCCTTCTTGGTATCTAGTAGGCGTACGAATCATTAGAATTCTTAAAATAAATCGACATAGGTACATAATTTCTAAATGTTATTGGATATTTTATTATCAATTCAGTTCGGGGTACGTTATGAATTATGTTTCGTGCTTTCATTTCGTATTTTAATTTCTGAGTATTGAACAGCTCACGACATTCATATTTTAACACTGTAATTATTATTAACGGGTAGGCAGCGAGCACCGATTGCCAAACCTAACTTTACAGATCTGACATATGTACTTCATATTAATCATTCTCTTCACACACGTACGTTAGTTTCGGAGAAATATGATTCCAAATCAACCAGTTAGCGATTTTTTCCGCTTATCAAAGCGAGAATAAAAATAACTTTGTAACTATGCAGTTATAATTATTTTATATGTTACTGATACGCCCCTTAGAGAGTCGGAAACATTTCTGTTACGATTAGTGTAAGGAGCACAAATAAATGTGTTCTGAACTTAATTTAATGTAGTTAATTATTTAGAGTGTCTACTTTTACTTAAACTTTTTTATTTTTAATTATTATTTATGAAGCATTTCAGCAATTAGTACTTCGATTCTTCAGGGACAAAAGAAAAGGATTTCTTGTTTTTTGCTAGTTCGTATAGTACTTAATACTGACATCATTTAATATTCATACAAGTAACTGAAAAAATATTCTTTAATATTCTGGTGAACGGATTCATTTCTGGCAAACCTGTAGTCACTGCTTAAGTTCGCGTTCAGTTTTGTAATTTCTATTGTAAAGAAAACAACGGAATTATTCACGTTTACGAGTACATATAATTTTAATATATCCTAAATTATTGTTCTGTATAACATACATTATAAATTTAAGATAAAGATTAAGCAAAAGTGGTTTTTTATTAGTTATTGATGGAGCCTGCCTTCGGGCGTCCGCCAGTCTTGAGCAGGTATAGAGATTTCCCAACAATATTTTG
>DWJK01005724.1:0-10963 GCA_018248815.1 Croniades pieria auraria
ATACATATATGCATATATGCATATATATATATATACATATATGCATATATGTATATATATATATATGCCGTTAGAGCCGTTTCCGAGATTGCGATTATATATGCATATATATATGTATATATATATACGCATATATGCATATATGTATATATATATATATGCATATATAATCGCAATCTCGGAAACGGCTCTAACGATTTTCATGAAATTTAGTATTCAGCTGGTTTCGGGGACGATAAATCGATCTAAGCTAGGTTTCATTTTTAGAAAATGTGTTTTATCCTTGTGTTCAGGCAATAACAAACTTTACTGCTTTACCGACACAGCACCACTAAAGCTACTTCAATAGATGGCGTTGTTAAACTAAACTAATTGTAAGCTCATGAGTGTTTGGTTTGAGGTTAAAACAAGAAAATCAATTGTTAACTTATATCAGTGATAAAATATGTCTTTTTAACTCACGTGCTCACTTAAAAACGGTTATACACAATATAATACAATGTAATTGGTATTTTAATAGGCAAATATAAAAAAAACGAGCAATGCTCGGTCATCCAGGTACTAAGTTATAAAAGGGAATTTAGCTCGCTTTCTAAGACATTTTAATTTAATGGGTCTCGGTGTTATCCGCGTGGAAAATAAGGATACATTGGTCTTAATTTGAATTACTTACGAATTTTTCGTGATACGATAACAGAGAATTGTTAAGTCGTAAGTGGTAACACTTGAATTTGATGTCCTATAAATATTCATTTGCGGTTAAACATATTGTGTTTTTTGACAAATGGAGCACATTGAATAAAGACTATAATGTACATCCACTAACGCCCACCGTAGGGACTTGGCGACAGCGTTCCCGAATTACAATAGAAATAGATATGATAATGGTTAGTCATAAAAACAGCAGCAGCCAATATCCAGTACATAGTTATCTATTAAAGCTTCGATCCATAGAGTGAGGATGCAGGTATTCAAAGTACAGTTTAAGAAAGATACACGTTTTCAAACGACATAGAACTCATTTGAATACCAACAATGGTAATCAAAGAAGCATGCACACAGGTTCTAAAATCCAGGAGCATTTGGGTACCTGCCAACAATGTCCTTTGCTTAAACACGTATATATTTCATGTGTTGGCTAACAGCCAGCTACAATACGTAAAGCGATTTGATGCAGTATACATATGCACTATGTCTACCGAGTGTATGATATTTTATGTCTACAGTTCATCTGCATATGTGACAACCACATTTAATCGCTATCCACTATGTGTCTACATTGTCTACCAACTGTATGCTAGTCTATAGTATGTTCATGGATTTGTGCATTTGAGGCTGTAGTTATAGAGGCTGTCGTTTTTGAGGCTGTACTAATTACATTTTTATTTATGGTGAGAAAATAGCAAACGACTAGGCAGCACTCACAAGTGCCTATCACGAGTATCCGTGGTCGCCCATGGAACATCAGTAACCGACCTCCAATAGAATAGTAGGGATTTGACTGACTCAATGGTAAGCCTTTTAACTACAATTAATTGATACTAATAGGAGAGCAGAAGTAGATATGTCGGTAACATTAGTAGAGTTGAGTTTGCATAAGTTAGTATGAGTAAGATGTATTGTTACGTCTGAAGATCAAGATGGCCATCGCTTATGCAAACGTACAACGGGAAATAGTACCTATCAGAGCGAAACAGAAATTCTAATAATAACAATTGTTAAATGGTAAAAATAGGAGAAGCACTGGATAGTAGTCTTACTGGCGGGGCCGCTGAATGCGCTGCAACAAATGCTGGACAGCCTAGCAATAGCCCCGCGACGAATAGATCTCGCCATGAATTTGGATAAAACCAAAACCATGATCAATAACTACTTATCCGGACGAAATTTATATTTATGTTATTACGTTTTCAAATTTGACGATTGTTGAATGTGGACACGTGTAAACGAATGTGCAGTTCCGTTCTTAGATGCAATTAGGAATGCATTTATTACCGATCTCTCATAGAATCTGTTTAGTATTGAATGGTTTTTAACAAGGTTCTTATACAATATGGTTGATATGCTGAAATTGTTTGATTGGTCCAAATAATGCGGATTCAAATTTGTTCATGTAACGTTCCATTTAAAACTCTTAAAAATTGGTGAAAGTTTCGAATAACTGCTAACGATCAATGCTAACCGGCATCCATCACTTGTTTGACAGTCACGAATGCAGAGTCACTGACTGTTCCGTGACCTCTGAAGCCCTAAAACGATAATGACAGTTCGTCTGTAGCGGCCACTCATCGAAGAGCCAACGTTCACGGTAGGCATTACTTAATAATATTTTTGTATTTCTACCCTCTTTACCTTAAAATTTTAATTTAGGATTAAACTTATTTTCAAGTTTTAAAAATAATTTTCTTAACACTTGTGCATTAATAATTTATCCTGCCTCGTTGATCGAGTGGTTGCAAGCGCGACTGCTGATCGAGAAGTCCTGGGTTAAAATCTCGGGTCGGGTACTACTGTACTTTTCTAATTTAGAATTTCTAGTAGTGACTCGGAGCCTGGATGTGTGCCCGGTGTATGGAAATAGGCTCACTACCTATTCCATTACACACTTGCTGGTACGTTACATTGTGATGGTACATTACGATGTGCTATAACGATGAGAAAAATATCGCCAGGATAGTGCACACTTCGATATTTTTGGTGTGGCATGTGAAGTCGAAATTCTCATTCTGAGAAGAGAATTGTGACCAAGAAAAAAGAAATAACAAAGGCTAATGATGATAACAATAATGATTACGTCGAAATTTTTTGCTACAAATATAAAGTAAAGCCGGAGTATAAAGTGAGATTTAGAAAATAAACTAAAAAGCGCGTCGTTATCATGAACGTAAATATTAAAGATGGTAAGTTAGGCAACACGTGAGCACGTCAAAACAAATATATAAACTAAAACAGGAGTTTTACAAGTTATGATAAGCGTTTTACTTAAAAGGTCCTTTGTGCACATTCCAATAACATACTAGGTCTTAGTTTCCAAAGTGAATGTGATGTAAGTAAGAAAATAAACCAAAAATCCCAAATACGAGATCTTTATTGGCGTTAATTAAAAAATTCCACCATCCAATCGCTCCATGATCAGAGCAGTTCGTTGGTAGCAAATAATTGCATTTTTATCCGAGTTATAGGCACGTAAGAATTTTCATTACAATACTAAATAAATGTAGATTGAAACCTAGATTTACCAAGCAATTTTTATAACCCGGTAACATTTGGAAAAACATGGCCAACTTTTAAATTTAACCGGTTAAATAGGCTGATGGGTCACCTGATAATATATGGTCACCGCGTAATACCTGAGGAGTGGTTAATGCGTTTTCGGTGTTGACGAAGCGCTGTTTACGCCTTTCATGAAGAAATCCATATCATAGGATATTTTTCAACATGGTGCAAACATCGTGAGGTAACCTACACACCTGAGAATTTATTTTAAAAAAATCTATGGTGTGTGAAGTCCGCCATCCCGCACTTGGTCAGCGTGGCAGACTACACCCTTAACCCTCTCAATATGAGAGGAGACCCATATTCCAACAGTGGAATGACAAATGGGTTGATGTAACTAATTAGGGTAAAAGTTAAGAAGTATTTCGACATATCGACATTTCGATATTCTCTTCGATTAATAAGTTATAATAAAAAATATTAGATACGTTATTAGTTGCTATTCAAGCAAACTCTATGAACCATATTTTGATTAAGTCTATTATTAGTTAATGTTTGAGGCGTTCATAAATGTAATATTTTCGGTTAATTTCAATTCTGTTGATATATTAAATGGATACCGCAAAAATTCTATCGATAAGTTACTTTTATTTCCAAAATCTGAAGTTGAAATATGTCTCAGAATCTGATTTATTGTTATCTGCGTTGGTAGAGTGGCACTCGTGTTGATAAACGGTCCCAATGTTTGAAAGTTTTTAAACTTTTAATGTCCATTATTTTCACAGTTCCCATGAATCAAATATATTGAATCTTTTAGGTTTTCACCGGTTTGACTTCTTTCTGACTTCTTTAATAACTCTCTTACATAAATGGAGTAAAGGGCTTACCAATTCTTTGCACTTCTTCCTAAAAGTCAAAAGGACATTATGTTTGATTTACTTTTTTTGGCCATAGTCATAATATTCACGCTCTTTCTAGCGCAGAGTCGTTATGAACTCTTGCTAGTTGCTTCTTACGCTTAAGTTTCTTCCACGTAGCTACGTGGTAATTAGTAAAATTGTGTTTTCGTGCGAAATTTGTTAATAGATCGCAATAATATTTAGTACCCCAAATTATGACGACGTAAAGAGTAAAACACGAAAAGGCATTAAATATTTTAGTAACATTTCATTTTGAAAATGTTATATACTTTTAAATGAATAATATTTCACTCATATTCAACGGCGATGAAATATAAAGTGCGTTTTTAATTTCTAATTCCAACACATATCTAATTTCACTAAATCTACCTCGATCACCAGCGCTAATGGTCGACGTTCGTGGTAATTACCGTTTTCCAATTTGTACACGATTTCGAATACCGGGAAAATTATCGGTCCTTAGTAAAGTACACATTTTGACATAACGTAAACATTTCGTATACTACATTTCCGTTTACGTAAAATAATGATTGCCATGCTTTGGGTCCAAAATTGGTAGGGATCGTACATCGCGTTAAAATATAAGTGACAAAGTTAGATCATAAATTAAAAGTTTATGTTTGTTGCTTGATATAAAAATGTTCAATGTCGTAAAATGTCAATGTGCTCGTATATGTACATATGTCGTGAGAATCAGACATTTTTGTTCAACAGGTCCAGGTAACAATAACATGTCAGCTCATATTTAAAAATTTTATATTTTGTGTTCTTTTATGTCATAATTATCCATGTAGTCGAGATTCTCTCTCATGACAAATGTATTCTACATCTTGATTTCTATGATATGTACCACTAAATATAATTAAATTTAATTTAGTTCATTAGTTTTCGTGATAAAAAAACGAACATGATTGTTATTATTGAAATATTATTATAATATACCTAATGTTAAAAAAAGGTATGATAAAAAGGGTAAACAGGTAAAAAAATAAGTTAATTGAGTTTGTAATGTCAATATACCTTGGTCAGCTTTTTCGCGTTCCAATCGTTCTTGCAGCAAACCTCCGATGACCCGCTCTGAAGTATTGGTGTGGTTGGCAGCAGGTGATTTGTCTTGCACGATTCCTCTCTGCTCACTGCGACGAAGAAAAAATTACTTTAAATGTTATACAAATTCAAATGTCTAACTTAAAATAAAATCTGTATTAATTACCCAGGAAATGTTATGAAGTAAAGACGGCAGGCAATTTGTTTCCATAAAACTGTAGAACTGACCTTGTTTAAATTTTGTTAAACATAGCTTGAGCCTTTAGAAAAGACATACTACTAATAATACCTTTTAAAATTTGTCTCATACCAGAGAAACTAGGATAAGTATATATTTTTAAGAATTATTTTACTAATCGTTTAAAAGTACCCGCGAGTAACAACTAATTCAGTAAAATAGACCTTCCTATTTAGGATACCGTTTTTGCCACAATTGGCCTAGTGACTTCAGTAAGGGTCTTGACACCTACAAATGCATTTGTTCCGATTACTTGTTAATCAGTACTCCTATATCCGTGGGAGCGCCTAACACATTGTTATTATGAACGAATAGTCACAAAAGAAGCAGACCAGAAACAAAATTGGATCACAAATATACTAGAGGTTGTTGAGAATGTGAAATACCTAATCTTGTTATTAAAAATTTGATTTACTCGTACTGGTACAGGAAAAATGATTGACTCTTGGTTGAAAGGTTGCAGGTGCGACTGCCGATCGAGAGGTGCTGGGTTCGATTCTCTGATCGGATACTATCGGATTTTTCTCACCTAGATTTTCCAGTCGAAACTTCTAATAAAGCCTCGGAGTCTGAATCTCTGAATGGCAACAGGTTAATCACCTATTCCATGGTCAGGGTGTCCTACGCTCCTCTGCCTGCCCCATGATGTTACGTTTATACCAAAAAATATTTAAAATAACTTAAGAAGTAAACCTACAATTGTTTTATTGGACAACATCAAACATTGGTTGGTGTTAAAAGATTTGGAAGTCTTTTTTATTCGTTTGTGCAAGGAAACCGTTTCTACGCATGTATTTGCAGGTTGGACCACCCAATTCCTGGCTAGACTCAGATCTATCACAATTCTATAAGCATTGAAATGTGAAAGTAGTCGGCCTATGGATAATCATAAAAAGTAAGCCGAGCTCTTTGTCTATAAACATTTATGAAGGTCGTTGGGATTGGAGTCAATCTATTATTGGTCATTCCATGTCAAAGCGACAAATAGTTGGTATAGACCCCTTCCGATTCGGACTAATTTTGGTCACAAGTTTTTCTTTATTACATAACGAAGTTCTGCCAAAGGAAAAAAATTGAAAAAAGTTTCTGAAAAGTTAAGCATGATTTAAAATTTTGCAATGTTTCCCATTTTTCAGTTGTATTTATTTATATCTCGAAATGAAACAAAGCTCGTTTTAAAGAAGATACTTGGGGCTATAAGAACAATATTTTTTTTAAATAAAATAATGTTATATTTATTGAATATTGATTTGTCAACACTAAGTAAGTTTTGCCATTGACGTATCGCTGCTATCAAGGTGATAAAGTTCTGAACGTATCATGTTGGCTAAATCAAATTTGTCAATATTTCTGATAAATCAAATTTTTCCTTATGGTTAAAAAATACGAGATAAACTACGATAAAATAACAGAAAATGCTTCCGACAGAAAACACATTTCTTTTAATTTACTACCGTAACATTTTCTAGAAGTTTCCAAATACAAATATTCCACAGTTTCATATAGAAATATAAATGTAAGTAGGTTTTAAAATATAAAACCGTGAAAAGGTTACGAAATGAGATATCTCTAAGTAGCATTGAATGTACATATAAATATATTGAGTTAGCAATATACGAGTGCGTAATGTTGGTACATTCATAAGAGACGAAAGAAAACAAAACATGAAATGTGAAGTTTTATCAGTACCAATATAATAAAATAATTATGACCTAATAATAATATATTACTGTTCTTAGGAATTAGCCTGAGCTCATCAGATTTATTTTATAAAATTAAAAGACTTGAATAAGGTCGAATTTTGGTAAAAATGGTAAGTTGTGAAATTAATAAGTTATAATAAGACAGTACTTTTTGTCTACTACACACATAAAAGTCTTAATTTACTTTTATTAATATTTTATATAAAGTGCTATTTTAATAAAGTAGGTCATGCGATAAATATCGATCTAATATATCGTAACGTAAATTCTATTTTAGAATTATTATACAAGATAAAAAAGAGGTATTTGAAATCTACTTAATGAAATATTTTTTAAATCAAACATTCTTTCATCTTGTTAACCTTTTATAGGTATGTTTGCCAATCATCAGTTGGGAATGTGTTACCCTTCGATCTTACCTTTTCTCGAACGTAGAAAATACCACTCTCCAAAAATAGGATGGTAGGTCAATATCGATGTTTAAAATTGACATAAGGAATAATCTAGTATGTTTGAACATATTCATTAAAAATGTAACAGACATTTTGAAAAATACTGAAATTGTTTTATAAATATACATTTCCTTAAGGGATAAAGTAGTGAAGTAAACAAACATTCCTAGTTGATCAAGTAAATAGAGCCCAATAATATTATTGTTAACATAATTACACCTGATCCATTTCGGAGAAGATTTACTGACGATAATGAGTATGTAAATTATTTTGTTTGTCGTGATAGTTCAATAGCAGAATTTCTAAATGTATACGGCTTCCAGAAATCATTGAAATAAATGAACAGAAATATATGTGCAGCGCCATCTATGATCATTCTTGAACGTTTTCTTAATGCTGTACGAAGCTTTTGGGTAATGCACGATAGGCGATTTTTATGGATGTTAGTAACTGAATAAATCCCCAATGTGATTTTAACTATGTCATGGCATCGTCTGTATACTTTCCTTAAAGAGATACTGGTCTTAGGGCTTGACACTGTTTGAAAAGTATGTTCATTCTAAATAACTACGCTTAAACTTTCTAAATGTATAAATGAACATAATATTCAAATTTCTATTTCATTAGTTTTTCGTACTCCTAGGGTTCAGGTGTAAGAGCCCTGGAAAAAAAGAGATGAACTAAAAAAAATTTGATACGCGTTTAATTAAATATTAATCCTTAATAAGGTATTTCGAACATAGCGTGACTAGAGACTGCAAAAAATCGACAATGACTCGTATGAGTCAGCGTTCTCATACGAACTGAATAAAACCGAACGTGAGCAATTAATTGTATATGGACTGCTACAAGGAACATCAATTGTATTTTTTGGCGCAAAAACACTGTTTAGTTTTGCTCACAGAAACATAATACTTCAAGGCATTAGGTGAAAAGCGAAAAATTAGTCATAGAATTAGTTATTAGGCGCTGTAAGCATCAACATTATTGAAAATGATTCTTTGTGAAAAGGTAAAAGAGAGAGCTACTTTTCTTACTTTAAAATGTAACTGTAGAATGATTCGTTACTTTCCAATGTTAAAATGAATATAGTATCGAAATTGGAATTGTGTATATGTACTGAATTAGTTCGGTATTTATATAAATTGTATGCATATGAATACTATTATGTATTTATAGGCATATATACAAATTCCACTATTGGAATTAAACAAATATCGTAGCTTTAGATGTTTGTGTAATAGTTTTCAAATTTGTTTATTTTCTCATCAAACCCTTTGTAACCTTAGAGTTACGGCGAAACACAGGGACAAAACTTTCGCTATCAATTACATTTCCTTAACGGATTGCTAATTAATTAGAAATTTGTGGCCGTATTCTGCTACTTTGTCGAGCGTTTGGTAGAATATTCATTTAAAATGATGATATTTGTTTATTTTATTTCAAAAATATACAAAAGGTATCACTCGAAGCTCTCGGTGACCAATTTATCAAGTGAAACAATGTTTGCTATGATATACGTGCGCCGTTAAGCAATAATAATCTTTTCGATTATGATAGTGCGGGCTTAGAAGTAAAGAACCAGAGATAATAGAATAATAGATAATCGAATAGAACACTTTAAGTCGGCAATAAAGAGTGTATTATGAAACGTGGGTAGATCGACAAATTGCAGTAATAATAAAAATTAATGGTTGAAAAACGTACGGTGCTTCTGCCAATTGAAATTGTGCTGAATCTCATGTCTCATGCCACGCCATAGTTTGGTCACGATGAGGGAGTATGCGAAGGACATGATGAAGAACGGTATGAGGAGCAGCGCAGCGTCCAGCCCCAGATTGAATAATCGCTCCAGTTCTGGACTCGTCCACACTTCACGGCATTTGAAGGCTGTTGAAAAAAGAACTCATATTAGTAGTCATGAAATGAGAAACAAAGAAGTAACGATGCTTTGTAACCAAAATCTTATTTGGAATTAATTGACATTATTTTATTTACTTAAGTTTCAGCTACACAGAATTCACGGTAATTTCTTTGTCTTTGAACTTGTAATGCTCTTACAGGTGAACAAAACATGGTAAATTTTGTCAAATTTTATTTACTTAACCGTAATTTACTTAAGACACGAGATCTGAGTGCGCAGTGCTGCAATGTTCCCGTTTTAAAACTTGGTAATAGGCAAAGGTAAGCTATTGTAACAGGAAATATTAAAATTACAAGTATTTCCCATTTAAGCAGTGATAGCCTAGTGGTTAAGAATTCAGCCTCGCACTCCGGGGGTGCTTGGTTCAAATCCATGGCGCGCACCTCTTTACTAAAGTGCGTTTTATGTTTAAATATCGCTTGATAACGGTGAACGAAAAAACATCGTGAAGAAACCTGCACATCTTAGAATTAAAAAAAAAATAAATTTCTAAGCTGTGTGAAGTCTGTCAACCCGCACTTGGCCAGCGTGGGGAACTACGGCCTTTACCCTCTCAATATGGGAGGAGACCCATATTCCAACAGTGGAATGTTAATGGGTCGATTATAATAATTATTATTATTTCCCATTTCTGTAAATACGATATTTTTGGATTTCATTTGTGGTGATGCCTTCCATTCAGCTACAACCTGTAGCGTCCGTATTAGTCTATTCCAATTTAACGTAATAGGTACCAATGCTAAAATATAACACGTACAAACTGAGCCTTCACAGGTCCCATCCATGACTGAAGGAAGTTACATGCGTGGAATACATCCGTTTTTTGTCAAGTTCATTTTCTGTGCTGTTACTAATTTCCACGTAATACGATCCTGCCTTTCATTCGCTCCAGTCCTACTTTCATACATATCTTCATAAATGCTCGTCTAATAAATGTGAATGTTTTAAAGATGCCCATGTTTTGAGACGTCTACATAAATTAAAGTAGTACTAAAAGCTTTTATTACGCAAACAGGTATCTAGAAGCATATTTTTAAAGTAATTTAATGCCATGCATATGACTTACATGCATTGTATTAAAAAAAAAATTACGCTACTGGAAGGCCTTATACAAAAAAAGAACCTGTTTTATTCAACGGCAACAATTGGGATGGACATATGTTTTACGTATCTGCCCTGGCATATAAGTGTTTGTGACAAATTGAGGTGAAATGTAATATTGAATAACAGATGGATGAAAATAACGAGATAAATAATAATAATAATAATCGTCCCATTTGTCATTCCACTGTTGGAATATGGGTCTCCTCTCATATTGAGAGGGTTAAGGCCATTACTTTGCCACACTGGCCAAATGAGGGTTGGCAGACTTCACACACCTTAATTTTTTTTTTTTATAAATTCTAAGGTGTGCAGGTTTCCTCACGATGTTTCCCTTCACCGTTAGCAAGTGATATTTAAAT
>DWJK01005725.1:0-10963 GCA_018248815.1 Croniades pieria auraria
GCCACGCTGGCCATTGCTGGTACTCAAACTTGACGCACCTTAGATATATACTTTTTATAAATTCTAAGGTGTGCAGGTTTCCTCACGATGTGTTCCTTCACCGTTAGCAAATGATATTAAAACTTTAAACGCAGTTTTGTAAACAGGAGCGCGCCATGGATTTGAACCCAGGACGCTGGGAGTGAAAGGCTGAATTCTTAACCACTAGGCTATCACTGCTCGCGTGATTGTGATTATCGCGTGATTATCCGCAATGTATTGTCTAGACCGTGCCTATTAGTTATGTACATCATTTATGTTCAGCGTGATGCGTGTATCATCTGAAATGCCGAGAATTATTAATGAATATGTAGTCATTGTGATTAAAACTTGTGCCGTCACATATCTTTTCTATGTAAAATTACTCCACGCTGAGATTTATACGTGATGATTTAATTTTCAGAGGCACAGAAGTTATGATATTGTCATAGTAATAAGTTATGATGTAGATTACATTTTTAATTGAGACTCATTTTTACATCTATAGCGAAAATAAAAAATATCCAGAATTTACACATTTTATGTGTTACATTATGTACGCGATAATGTTTTTACTATGGATTCTCTCTCCAAGACAGTTCTTTCTACATACACCTTTTTCGTGGTAATGTTATCTCATTTTATTTTATGTAATCTTTAGCTATACTTCAATGATTTATTACCTACTCCAATTTCTACTACATGTCTTTGTACACGAGCCACTCATTCTATGATAAAATAAAGATTTGTTTCAAAACAAAATATACTGAGAAATAACACCCAATATTCGCTGTTTCTGTTTACTGATGTTCGAATGTGTTTGCAACCAACTTCACGGAGAATCCTGGTATGGGAATGAGTTTGAAGTATGATGAAGATAGATTTTGCAATGAATACATAGTGATATTTTACAACGATATATGTAACATTTATGCAAAAAGCAATAATCCACGTGTAATTATTGCAAACGCAAATTTTCGGCAAAAATAGGATATACAAGTCACGCAAGAACACATGAACAACGCAACAACCGTTGAGCAAAATTTATGTCACCATGGTCGAAAGCGGTCAGGAGGATCATACAAAAAGCAAACTTTTATCATATTTATACGTGAAATGTTGAATTGCGAAAGGATGCACGGTATCTGACATTTTAAAATTAGAAGCGTAACGAGTAAATCTAAATAAATATTTTAAAAATGTAGAACTCCTTTTTTTTACAAAATTTTTAAGTTAATCTGAATTGGGCACTAGTCAGCTTTGTACTGTGCCATCAGCAGAGCTTTCTTTTATCTGTGTCCTCAGGGAGAGCAGAGTGTGCGCGATAAACTACTCACTATGACTTTCGAAATGAGCCCAATTTCGTTGCAGGTAATTTTCATGTCATTGGATTATTCTTCTTCGTGATCCGTTCCCTCACTGCAGAGGATCGTGACTCTTTTGCGTCAGTAATCTTTTAATGGTGTCTTCGCAGTTCGTCCTGTCTTCTGCCCCATGTAGAACATCATGGAGTTATTGGATTAAAAAAATAGTTAGTTTTTTATTTTAACGGATCAGTAATGTTTGGTCATTGCTCAGGTGTTGCGAATGTCCATAGGCGACGGTGACTACGCTCGATTAAATGGTCCGTGTGCAAAACAAATGGACATAAGCATAGAAATGGATTCATAGGTAACGTTTGATAGTAAAACTTAACTATTACCTATAGACTTTTCTTACACTAGCACTGGTACAAATGGATTGCTAGCTTTACACTGAAAATGAAAAAGGTTTATTATTAAAATATTATCGTCATCTTCAACCCGTATGTGTCTGTCTACTGCAGTACATTGATATTTCCAATAGAATGCCACTGAGCTTGATCTCCAGCTCTTCGTATCCAACAACTGCTATCCACTTATCGTCACTTCACCTAGTGTAAGATATGTCGACTCAAATTCAACATCAGCTAAATGAATCCAAACAATTCTGAGGTCTAGAAAACAGATACTTTTCCTTTGTATAATGTACATATGTTTATCGTCTAACGGAATTAGGAAATTCAATACGATTTTCCATTCGTCGGCGGGACATTTGATCTCACGAGCTACTTGGGAGACCTCGTTCTAGACGTTTGACGGATGTGAGCGGCCTGAGACTCCGCCTACCTGCACGACTTACCAATATCCCGTATTACGTTCAATGCTAGACTTGTTGATGGATTAGATATATCGCCCAGCAATTGAAACGAATATTGATAGATACATAGGTTTGTAACATCCCCTATTATAAGGACTTGATGTAATGATGATAACTTGATACAACGGTGATAAATAACTATGGCTTCATCGTTATAAGTTACTCGTATTTAATTTAATCGATTAAATGTAAAGGACAATTCGGTTA
Organism: Croniades pieria auraria; assembly: GCA_018248815.1. Taxonomy (NCBI): domain Eukaryota; kingdom Metazoa; phylum Arthropoda; class Insecta; order Lepidoptera; family Hesperiidae; genus Croniades; species Croniades pieria. The sequence continues at coordinate 2,404 of DWJK01005725.1, forward strand.
AATAAGCCCAGCCTATAATCTCTTATAGACATATATTATGTATTATACTGGACCATTTGTTCTAGTAATTAGTAACCCCTACTGTTATGGCGGTGGTCGTGGATTCGTATTCATACAGTGCAGATATTTGTCGATTGTCTGCCTCGTTGCAAGTGGTTGCTAGCGCGACTGCTGATCGAGAGGTCCTGGGTTGAAATCCCGGGTCAGGTATTATAGGATTTTTCTAATTTAAAATTTTTGTAGTGATTCGCAATCTGGATGTATGCCCGGTGTATGGCAATAGGCTCGCCACTTATTCCATGAGACTTAAAACGTAATAGATGAAACGTGGAAGTGTACTACACTCCTCTGCGTACTCATTCGGGGGTTACAGGCGTGATGTTACGCTTTTTTACGCCAATATTTGTATGTATTGTCAGTGACAACCGTGATTTAAAGAATTCTGCTAGTTGTGGACGGATGGTGTTTATTATTATTATTGCAATTGTTCATCAGTATTCACAGGAATTCTGGTTTAAATACTTTAAATCTGTCAGTTAATGAGCTCCCAGCCTTCAGTCAGGTAATGTACAAACTAATATGGATAATATTATTCTGAAAATAACTCTGTTATGTTTTCACTTTAAAACCTCGTAGCTTATTTTGCCAAAAGCGTTGTTGTGGTTTTGCCTCAGAAAAAGAATGGAATTTAATCAAACCTTGAAATATCAGGTGAAAGATTATAGAGTAATTAATAAGGCTTCTAAATGAACAAGGTGACGGAAACTGACGAAATTAAATAGTCAGAAAAATTTCTTTATGGAAACTTTCTATTTTTCAGGTGTTAAAGACCGCAGCTATCTCTTACATCCTATATTTATAATATTTAATATATTATTGTCCTTAGTAAAAGCGTACCATCACGCCGCTAAACCCAGAACTCGCCGGCAACTTTCGCGCTGCAGATCGGTCTAATTAGTCAACTCTATCGAAAGTTTTTAATCCGACCTGAAAGCCAGCGACAACAAGTTACCCCTGTTTCCCGACGATAATAAACCGGGAACAACCGCTTGTCGTGCCTCTCGATAATAGAGCTTGCGAGAATTCGTCCACTTTGCATGTCAGAGCTATCACCCAGTTTATGTATTAGATGATGTGGGCCGTAGACATGTGCGGGGTGTTTAACTTGGTCGGTAAAAATCTCCTAATGACAGAAAACGATTTAGGGTAAATTTGGTTAAAAATTGTTGTAATAAAAATGTTATGCATGTTCAAAATTGTATTCTATGCACTTCATGGTTGCTTTTCTTCGAGCACAGTAAAATGTTTTGTGGTAGTTTATTTTAATTTAGCTGCAAAAGTGAAGTATAACTTTAAAGAGAAACATGAACTTCGTTACTAAAGTTTCTCTACTTTCGTTTGATTAACGCAATTGATGATAAAAAGATAGAGGGTAGTTCGTTAACTATTTATCACTTTAAATTTTTTTTTCTTTTTTTTAAAGTGCACACATGTAATTGATCAACCGATTTCGGCCAAGGCGTCTGCTTTGTCTCTAATTCCGCAGATGTGCTCTCATATGGCTTATGTGGGCAATGTCCTTCGTGAAGATTCTCGCACAATGCGGGGATGGGCTTATTGTGAACATAACGCACACATAGTATTACCTGGCATTTAATTCCAATCGGCCCGGGTGATGGTGAACGAGAACATTGGATTCTGAGAATTGACTCTAAATTTTATCTATCTCAGCAGTAGAAAAGTAATTCGTCTATGACCACAAACATAATAAAAAATGTGTGCCATATTGATATCCACGCGATATTTCTAGGCATAATAATTCCGTCCTTTTTCCTTGTCTTTGTGAAACACGACAATCTTTTTCTAATTTCTCAGAGATATTTGACACCGTTCGATAAGACAATGTCTTTGTCTTGTCGGACGATAATAAAATACGTTTTAATGGAACATTTCTTTAGGAAAAGTGAAATTTTTACCTGATGGAGAACATGCCGGTTGTCATATTTGACAATCAATTGACATATCGAGGGACCGGCTTGTATTTGTCGCTTGAAACAACACAATATATTATATTACTTTTTGCGACTGGATCAATCAAACAATCACTTATCAAGCAATCAATTAAGCTTTCGATGAAATTATTCATTGGTTTGTTGTTTCATAAGGATTTAAATTTGTTATTCATAACGTAGTGAGCTTGAAAACAGTACAAACAAAATACTTATAGCCAGCCATTGTTGAATAACACGAATTTAATTGTTTATCGTGGTGAAATATGAAAGTAATTATGAATAAAGCCATGTATAAAGGTAAGTTATTAATATGGGATTTATCTTAATTATATCATTTCTCCTACGGAAAAGAAGGTACAGAAGAAACTAATGAAGTATGGTACCTATGTCAAATGAGTCTCTTGGCTTCAATATATGGCCTGTTTGCGTCTAATGCTGTCTAATGTTACACAGCCTCGACTAAGTCTTATGTCTCAATGTGTCTGTCAGGTATTTTCATATAGTTCACAAGAACGCCGTTACCGCTTTTGCCACTGAAATGTGTTTTCTCTAGAAAATGTATAGACTTTGGTTTTTTATAGGCTTTAATCATCTTTATGTATTTGTACCGTCACTTGAAGAAGGTTTGTTTTGTTATTGTACTTGAGGTTTAACACGAGGTAAAACTTGGTGATACGGCCCGCTGTTTTTAGATTTCAATATAACTCAAATGATCATAGATATCATTTCGTTTATTTTATGACGTTATTTGGTTAATTGACAATAATATGACAAAAGCTTAATGTAATTGGAACGATAGTTAAAGACTTATTTCTATATTTATTTTGGCATGGAGTGGGGCGTTTTGTCAGGTACATGTCATCTAATACGCCTCTCTTGTATTATAAAATGCCCCAGTACACGTATATCCATACATAAATTAAACCAAAACTTGGAAAAAACAACATCTATTAAAAGTTTTATAACTAACCAATACAACACATTGGTAAGGCAAGATTTAAAGTCTTCACATGCTTTTAATATAAAATGATATTTTAAGTTCTAAGTAACTAATTATGAAATTGAAACAATGAAAAAACAAAAACAGTCTTCTACATTAATAATTAATATAACAGTCTTTTCGATAAACGTTGAGATCAAATCAGTTGACAATCATCTTAAAAATAATTAAACAGTTGTTACACATACGTCCCGTACATGGTAGAAAACTATGGGTTTTTTGTATTGGGCTTTTTAGCCGGCTAAAAAGGCATTTCTTTTACGTATTTTCTTTCCGGGGCAAATCCGACTCTTTCTAGTTTTTTTATGTGAGCAACTAACTTTTTTTCGTACTCTACAGAAAATACTGGATGACGTCCAAGAGGCACTTTTGATCTATCTGTTATAAGGTGCCTTCCAAGGTTCGAGATGAAATCTTGAAGTGCACTGAAGCTTGATTTACTCCCTTTTCTTTACTTCGCTCGCATCGCATTGCCTCATCCTAATCTTCTGCGCTCCAAGAAGCTAGAGTCGAGTCGAGTCTTGCGTTCATATTTACGAGACATGTTCTGCAATAAAATACAATATAAAATAGTTTCTGTATAATTTGAAAACTGGGGGGTTTTAAATAATAGCAGCGGGGCATAAAGTTAAATTTCCTTCTTAAAACGTCGCACTAAGGACAAAGCCGCAGTCTCAAGGTTATAACGTCAAGCGAACGAGATTAATGAAGTATATTTATATGTATTTTATAAAGTTTAGATATATTTAACTTAACTAAATTGAGTATGAATATGTAAAAAAATGTTTGCAACTTATCACAAATGATATCTACACCGAAAAATTATATTTACCAATATTTTTTAACCGATCGTAATAAACCATGCGAGCACCTCAGCCGTGTTGCCTGCAACTGATGGCTACTCGCCGCGCTATACGTGTGTTGTGTAACTTTTTTAGCGTGCGTGCTAGGTGAGTGGGGCGTTTCTTCAATTGGGGCGTATTACCAAGTTTTACCTATAGGAAATTGTACAATGTATTAACTTTTTGCACTTTTCTTACTTTTTTACCATGTCCCCCTATTCTGTCTTTTATTTCTCTTAAGACGGTGAACAGAATGTCTGAAATTAGTCGCTGCTGGAGCGATAGGTCTGAATAGTGCATTTCGTCTTATTCTTTTCCTGATACACTTCAATTATCTTTTGTTATCGATTAAATTTTTTGTTCCATTACGTCATGAACTGGATAATGCGCAATGTATTTTATATTATTATTGTTGTCCCTGGTGTATTGTCATTTGCCTCTTGGGTTATTCTCTTAATATATTGTACCTAAGTTTTCCTAACATCAGCGATGTAGAGAAGATCAATTGAAAAGAATAAAATCTTAGTATTTACTTATAAATGATGTTTAATGTAAAAAACGCTTTACAGTTTATTTTTATTATTTCTTTATAAATTTGTATAAACTTATTACTTAATATGAAATATGGAAAAAAATCAATCAATCAAGAGCTTCACACCAAGTTACCAGTCAATTATATTACAGTTGCAAAATGGAATTTTTTTTCCATGCCTTTTGATTTTTCATTTGTCATTACAATACAGCTGTCTTTTTTCTCAAAACTAACTGGTTCGATTGAGTTTTAGTCATCCGCGCAGCGCAGCAGTTAAAAAATCAAATATGTGCAAATATACATATATGTATGTGTGCTTGTATGTACCAAGTTGTACCGTCAGAAGAAAAATCGATGTGTATTAATAACTTAATAGTTCACACTAGTTACTTACATATTCGCTACGACCTAGAAATATTACCAGGCTAACTACTCCAAATCCACGCGGAGTAGGCCAGCTGAGCTCGTTATATTTGTATCGTACACAGCTCAAATGGAATCTTAATTAAGTATGTTTCATACGGCATTCCCGGGAACACGGCGCGAACGTAACCTAATTTGTTACAGACATTTGCAATATCGCGTTATTTTATGATGTTATAACATATATTTAGATATACCTACCCGGCATTTGTGCCCAGTGCATGGCAATAGGCTCACCACCTATTCCATAGTGGGACGTAAACTTAACTGGTGAAACGTGGGAGTGCTCTACACTCCTCTGCCTACCTCTTCGGGGATAACAGGCGTGATGTTACGTTTTTACCTACCCGGCACTCGTGGGCCTGAGATTAAGGGCAAATGATTTGTAGCATATACCACCTACCCACATATAATAATAATACCTTGCGACATTTTCACACATGTTCGTCGGATTTTTATATAGGCAGAGCGCGTGTTACGGTAACCAGAGAGCTGATGAAATACATAATAAATATACACGAAGATATTTTTCTTTTTCATATACTAAGTACTCGTAACCGTCACGTGGTAAATTAAATTTATGGTGGTAAATTACGCCGATCTGTAAATTAAGGAATAACGAGCGTCGTTATAGCTTAGATATATAGGTGACTAGTAAGTAATTTTTGGAGGGCGTTCTCAAATCCAAAACATTAAGCAATTTTTACACGTTAACCTGGTAAAAGAATATCTACAACTATCGAAACAAAATTAGCTCGGAAATAACAATATTTGATTGATTGTAACTTTTCAGCGCTGCCATCTGTAGACGAAATATGGACAGAGCCGACTTAAAGGCGTATGTATGATGATGCTTACATATATAACGACTGCCTCGTTGCTCGAGTGGTTGCAAGCGCGACTGCCGATCGGGAGAACTTGGGTTCAAATCCAGGGTTTGGTGCCATTAGATTTTTCTGATTTCGAACTTCTAGTAGTGACTCGGAGTCAGGCATTGTGCCCGGTGTATGGCAATAGCCTCACCGCCTATTCCATAGGACTTAATTAATAAATAATTAACATTACGCCTGTAATCCCCGAAGAGATACGCAGAGGAGTCACTACACTCCCACGTTTCACAAGTTACGTTTACGTTCCATGGAATAGGTGGTGAGCCAATTGCCATACACCAAAAATCCAATAGTACCCGACCCGGGATTTGAACGAAGGACCTCCTGATAGGCGGTCGCGCTTGCAACCACTCGACCAACGAGGCAGTATACTGTATAATAGTATTATGGTTTAAATACTAAGTTTCGTATTTATTATATTAAAGTAGAATTATATTTGAGGAATATCATTGTGGTAGATGTACAAAATTATATTAGATCTTGATGTTAAGATTCGATGAATAAAAATATTACAGCGCCGAAGGACTTGTTGCAAACATGCAGCGCTTTACAGATTTCCAACATTCTTTTCCTATATAACAAAATTTGAACAGGTGTTGTATGCTTGAAAATTGTGTAAAACCTCTCAGAAAGTCTTCAACCTTTACTTTGAAAGTAAAACCGCTAATTGTGCAATGTTTACACGACTCTCATCAATTCGCAACTTGGGGGCAGGTAGCGGGGGAGAGGCAGCGACTTACTAAAACACCCGCGCGCCCAGAATAGGTAGCGAAAACATTAACCTTCGGTGTAACTATTCACTATTGTTTAATTTCCCGTCTGTGAACAATGTTGTCATAAAGGATTTTCTCATTAATTGCGGGATATTATTATGTGCAGAATTTAATTTGGGCGACCAAATTAATTCACTGCGTACAGCGAGGTTTGCTTTTGTTGCTTAGTTAGTGGTGGAACGTTCATAGGCTTAGTTGAAGGGCATACCCTTCAACTTACTGAGAACCATACGCTCGCCGTCGCTCTCTTAATTTTTTCGATGTTCTTTATATGAATCTTTACACGTCGTTCGGTACTTTCAAAATAATCACTGATTTTAATTAGTCATTTCAGCCCTGCTATCCTAGCATTTAGATGAGAACTATTCTCTTGCTAAAAGAGAGAAGCGTTATTAGCTTTGAAGACTTAAGTCGAAGGGATTCTTTGCCGAAGCAACATATATAAATAATACGTGTCATTAATTTATCATTAATGCCCATCATAATGGACCATGGACGTGTGATCACACATCCGCAGGTCAATTGTGTCATGTTTGATATGATATTATTAATGATATGCCAAAGATCCGGATATATGTCTTCTTAAGGCTCGTGGCTATTTTAATTTATATTCTTGAAGGGTTCTGCAATAGAAATCTTTTGAAATATTTTTGGAAGTTTTCCCTTAAGCTCTTATTTGATAACAATAGGAAAAAAGTTTCTTCTGGATAAGCCTTTCTTTGAACTCGTTTCCTGTGAATACATGTAATACGATAATATTAAAGGGCCGTAAGACTTTTTTTTATGTAATTTTAATACCGGCACTTTTAATGGAACAAAGTTTTAATCGCTTGATTTTCCGTTTATATGAATGTGATAACGGTCTCGCCTTGTAGGGGAGGATGGGGTGCAATTGCATCTGCTAGTACTGCGTTGCCCCCTCTTCTATTACAAGCTTGCACGTTATGAACAACACCGCAATTATCAACTTTCTCCATTCGAGTTGTTTAACTAATAAACTTTGCGCGTAATTAATACTATAACTGCGGCAACAAAGAGAACGTTTGCTGCTAAGTAGCAAATTGAACAGCAAACGAATGACAACACTGATGTTAACTGGGAAACTTCTATAAAGCTGTTTTGTGAAATAAAAAGTTCCAACCATACCGCGGTTACAATGGTTATGTGATAACCCTGTAACACAGGCCTTGAGCCCAGTACAGAGCCCTTGCACTGGCATTTGTATACGTGTTTCTTATGAATAAATATTTTTCATTATTTCATAAAGGTTTTTAACACGATAACTGTAATTGCGTCGACATATTGTAGTTCTTCTGCGTTTATCGGCATTATCCTCTCTGTACAAAAAGGTCATAAAAATATTTGAAGAACATTTTATCGTATTCACGCTCACTCTCTATTCCATGGCAGGTACAGAATTTAATTGGTAATGATGGGAATGTCTTATAAAAAAAAATATCCCGTGAACACAATGTTATTTGCATATTACACACAATATTATTTAGCACGAATATTATTCGTTTATTTCAAAAATGTGTAAAAAACTTTAGATTACATTACAATTCAAATTTAGTCAGTCCCCAGAGCAGCCAGGCTCTATTTTGCTCAACTTACCATTGCGCTCGTCTTGTTCTACCAAACACGATAGAGCTTCTGAAACATTATTATTACCTGTAAGTTATCCGAAGACCGACGTAGCCCGACTTAGTTACACTTGCTATCGATTTCGTGATATTCCAGTTGTTCAATTTAATTGGACTTAAATTAACGCTTAAATTTTTATCATGTGTCAGTTTCCAATTCCATTAATTATAACCTTGTTTTAATGCATTGCCATAAAGAAGTGGGTAATAAGGACGTAATGAAATTGAGGAATGTAATGTTTATAGATACTGTATATAAAGACTGCCATTTATATTGTATATTAATTTATAATGTATATTTGTTCCTGTACTATTATATATTTATATATTACATATTACTAAATATATTTAATATATTTATATATATAAATTATACAGGTTCTAACTAAGATGATTACGTGCCTACCCCAACTTCTCATCATCACCTGGGTTGACTGGTAGAAAA
>DWJK01005726.1:0-10963 GCA_018248815.1 Croniades pieria auraria
TGGCCAGCGTGGAGGACTACGGCCTTAACCCTCTCAATATGGGAGGAGACTCATATTCTAACAGTGGAATGTTAATGGGTCGTTTAAAAAAAAAATAATTTGTTATTTTATACTTTTAAATGTAATTATATTCATTATGATACAATAACAATTCTACACGATTTGCAAACATTTCATGTTCCAGATTGGCGACTTAAAGCAGGGCGACGTTTTAATCACACATTCCACTGACATTGGGTGGTCGCCCTACTTCCCACTGCTGGCCGGTATTGTTACGGAGCTGGGAGGTCTCATTTCACACGGTGAGTTATTATTATTGCAAATGTCGCTGAAAATAAGTAGGCTACAGTTGCCAAATATCGTTCCCTTTTTGTAAAACAAACTTTAAAAAAAATTAATACATGTAGAATAGTGAATAAAACGTCAAACATTAGGTAGAATATTCTTTTATTGCAACAAACAAACAAAAACCCAGAAATATTGTCAGAAATTAAGCAATCACAATTTTAACAAAATAAGAGAAATTCTAAGAATGTCGGTTAAGGCGCCTAACTCCGTCCCCGGGGACGATATTGTGATCACAAAAATTTGTACGGGACTTAAATGTGGTTATTATAGAAAATAGTATAAAAATTTATTTTTTTATTTATAATAATTAATAGCTAATCAGTCTTTAATAAATCATTGTTTTGAATCTGTGTGTAATCAATTAAACTTACTAAACAAGATTGGCATATAAATGAGGGCTCTGGGTTTTCAATGCAATCTTCATGCATCCATTGAAAACGTTTCGTGTCTCTTATCCATTTCTCACCCTTTTTGTCTTGAGAAAATGTTTTAAGACACACAGGACATATAGCATCATCATTGTCGCTGTCTTCTTCATCAGTAGAGACTAAAACTGACTTCAGACATGTCCTCGTCAGAAGACTCTTCCTTTGGTCGTTTGTTATTTTTGTTCTTTCTGCCTGTGTTAGTTTTGTAGAATAAAGAAAACATTAAACAAAACGGTAAGGTTAATTAGAAAAAATAATGTTTAAAGTATAATAAAGTGCCTAAACACCGTCTCGGGGACGAAATTAGGTTTTCGTGGGGGGACCGTATTAGAAAATTACTGTAGTAGTAATGAACCAGAACCAATTCCAGAAAAACACATGTCATAACTATTGTATTTTTATATTGTTTGGAATCTTACGTAAATATGCAATTCATTTTGATAAAAAAATATCTAAATATGCCAAGTACATCAATATTCAATTACTTCAAATAGTATTTTGAGAAAAAACTGACCTTGAACATTTTTTTTTTAAATCTTATTCCAAGAGCGTCGTCTCATCTCTAAATTTTTAAAATCGTCGATTGACGAGACTAATTATCGGTTCGAAATAAGAACAACAGATGGCATTGATTACTAGAAAAAATACAGTAGGGGACAAAGTTAGGCTTGGAGACTAAATTTGGCGACTGTACTTTACTGGAATGGAATGATTACAACATCAACTAACTGAATAAATGACAATTATTATTAATTAAATAATTACAACGGCAATAAAAAATTTAAATGGCCACTGCAGGCGCGGTGATAGCCCGCGAGTACGGGCTGCCGTGCATCGTGGGCGCCGTGCGAGCCACCGAGCTGTTCGCGACGGGCGACACCGTGCGCCTGGCGGGCGCCGCCGGCACCATCGAGAGGGTGCACTTGGACGCCGCCGCCCACAAGGAAACGTACTTGAAACACTAAATACAACGCGGAGCGGAGTCCGGATAAAGCAAGTGCTGATAACACCTGGTTGATCAATTACAAGGAATGTGTTCGCAAATAAAACAATATGACTAATATATATATGTATTTTCAATAATAAAAACAATCAAAAAGCAGGTAAAAACATAATACAATTAAACACCCTATCAAGTCACAATATTTAACACGGAAACAAACGGACATTATTTTAACATTTGTTGACAAGTTCAGTGCAATTTTCAAAATCCGGTGAATAAATCCGGAAAGCTTATTCAAACTTAACCTTATCCGAGAACTTTATTCGAGGTAAGTATCACATGCGAAGGATTTACCATTGCCTCGATGCAGGCGAAGACGGCCTGGGTTTTTCATGAATAGTATTATTCGCGCGTAATTTCTACCACTACACGTTTCAATACACCGCAGCACTGTTCGCAAAAAATTTGGTGTCATATAAGATTAATAACGTAAGCCCATTTCGCAGAGTTACCCCTCCTCCGGGGAGGTGAGCACCAGCAGCTCGTAGCAGTTGAAGGCGAAGGGGCGGCCGAAGATGACCACGTGGCAGCGGAAGTTGGGCGCGTGCACGGCGCCCAGCAAATGTGATCCGCGGTAGTGCACCCTGCCGATGTACACTCCTGGAGCCACCCTCACGGCCCGCGCTCCCACCCCTCCAGCGCGCCACGCCACCCATGTCACCTCGGCGTTGCAGATTACCTAAAATTTACTAGAAGCTGTAACATACTAGAACATCGGCTAATAGTCAGAAACAGGATTTGAAGGGAATAAATAGCGTAAACTAGTCGTATTTGTAAGGTTAGATAGCGACCGCAGTGACAAACAATGGAGAGCTTGGCAAAACAGGGCAAGTATGGCAAAGCATGGAAAGCAAGTAACTCCAGTAACATAATCAAATTTCGCCGTTGGATATTACCGGAAATCACTAGGAAGCGCTCAAGCCGTGGTATACCGATTAACTGTTAACCTGTCTTCTCCATTCTACATGAGCTTCACGATTCCCCCGACTTGTGGGAAGAGATCAATTGGGAGAAAAGAAGTTACAGTTACTGGGCAATACATGTTAGTCACTACTTTTTGCACCTGGTATTTAGTGTAATGATGCACGGCACCGTCCGCGTACACCAGACAGCAGTGTTTCGACGGATGCAGAGCGGCCGGTAGCACGTTGCACCTGGAATATTGCAACAACACTGATTGTGAGTTTAAAACACTCAAAATATCAAAGTTTCTCATCGTAAGAAAATGTATTTGGATCCAAAAGGCCGTCCTTTAGTAATTAACTCGGGATTAACAATAAAACGGTTGTAAATATAACGAAAAAAAATTTAAGCAACAAGGAAAAAAACTGATTTTCAGTTTAAGAAAAAGCCTATTTTGTAATCGGTTTCGAATTTTGAGGTATAAAAGCCGTGTGGGTACAAACCGGTGCGTGGTGCGTGCCACCCACGTGACCTCTCCGTCGTGCACGCCCGCCGCTACGGCGCCGCTGGGCACGGCGCCGCACGCGCTCACCACCCACACCGGGCCCGCGCGCCGCCAGCTCGGCAGCCACTCTGCACGATCGTGCCGCACATTCATTAATAATTAAGAAATATTCTAACTCATCTTCACATACGGTCCTCTGATCTCAAACTTAACAAAGCCTGAGCTATGGTAAACACATGCCAAATAACTTAATAATATATTTTTTAGATGGAGACAGAACAAATACTTGTAGTCGACATAAAAATATTTGTTCTGGGTGAGAATCGAACCCACCACCCCCTCAGCCCGGGCTACGCAGCTGCCCAGGCTCAGCAGTCAGGCTTACTAGCCACCGGAACAATAAGTCAATCAAATTCGTGTTACAAACAGCTGTGGCCAGGCAGGCACGTGTCAGATCAGATTAAAATAACATCAATTTCGCTCCTCAGCGTTTCTAGGACCTCAACTCTTGATTATCGCGACAGAGAAAAGTGTATACAGTCAACAGAATTTTCCCTGTTTGTTTCGTGACATTTCCGACAACGTACTGCTGTGGATAAGATTTAGATTATATTCGGCAAATGAGACAGGATGCTCACCGGCAATAAGCGTCCTGTACTTATTTTCCCAGCAAACGTTTAAATGTGTGTTATATTTTATCCAATCTTCTAGATATTCTTCTACTTTGGCCTTGAAATGGCACCATCGTCTGTAACACCAGGATAATTCTGAAAATTCTAAAGCGACCAAATGAAACAACTAATAATAATAATCATCATCATCATCAGCCCAAATCCATTGCTGGACATAGATCTCCAATGAGAGGTTTTTGTCCATAACACCGCTTTTATCCACACATGCAACGAACGCTGGGCATGTGGGTTGGAAATCGCAGAGTATGGTTTTTGGCTTCGCCTACGCTGCTGATTGTACGCTACCAAGACTTTTATCCGTGCCTATGCTGGTCGCGTCCTAGCGCGGCCTCCGAGTACCAGGGTTAAGCGTCTTGACGACACCCTGGTATTCCTGCACGGAGTCAAGGAATGTATTCTTTCTCCACCCCTACAAGAATATACGAACATATAGACTGTACCATTTTTTATATCGCAGCAAGTTATGTCAATTAGGAACTCATACATCTAGGCAGTTATTATATGGTAGTAAACTTATAAATCTAGTCGTATACCTATAACTAAGTCACTTACAATTCATACGTCGGTATATTTGAATTGGCACAAGTTACGGATTCGGCTTCTTTTACCTAAAATATACATACATATGTCATTACATTAAAAGTAACACGTAAAACGCCTACACAAGAACTCCATAAACATTTACATGAGCTTGTGTGTTACTTACGACAACAGTAAGCCATTTTGTCCATCTGTTAAACATGTCAATAATGTTTAACATTTCCTTTTGGCACTCCGCGTAAACTTCAGTTTTAACAGTAGCCCGCGTTGGGGAAACGATCTGAATAAAAATACGAGAAACAGAACTTGAATTCGAAATTCTCTGAAGTGGGTAATTACAGAGAGAAAGCATAGTTTTAACACATAAACCATACTTGTTTATCACGGTATCTTAGAGCAAGGCGCAGGGTGAGTTGTCGACTGAAAATATTATACTGTCTCCATTGCAAAGCTTCTGTATCCACTCTTCTTCGATACGTAACCCAATTTTCTTCCTCTTCGGCTAAAGGGAATTTGTAATGGTCGGTATTGTATATCAAGTTTTTAAGAGAATAAAAAATCAATTTAACATCTATTTGGTTTACCTGAAGAGATACCAGACTCATGTTCGAACACCAATGCCCGGTCAATATTTTCTTGTATCCAATCTCGCCACGCTTGGACGTTCCACATTAAGCTAATCATCATCGCATGCCAGTCACCCATTTGATCCGTCGTTACAATTGGTGCACCTATTTCAATTGTTGAAAAATATCACGTACCATTTTCTGTATCAATTTAATTAAATATTTTTTTCGAATAATACAAAACTTACGAGAGTTATAGCCTCGTCTCGCTGAAGTCCTTCTCCTTGGTACTTCTGTACTAACTGATGAGAATGTGAGTGGGTTGTTCATATTAGTACTTTGGGTATTTACTTTGGCAAACATTGTAGTAGGTGATTGCCAGAAAATACTCTTAGAATCTGGTGTTGGAGAAGTTTCAGAATTTGCACTTTGTGGTGTGTAGTAAGGTGAAGATGTTTCGGTATCAGGACTTTCTCTTTGGGGACCACAAGGTTGTTCAAATGAATGAACATTTTCTGGATGATCTTGGGAGCGGTTGAGAGAAAATGATTGCTGCACTAAACTCGGAGACAAAGTAGAGGATATTTGTAAAGAATCTAAATGAGCTTTAGGTAACAATCTGGTTGGGTAGGAACTAGGAGGATAGCGTTGGTAACGAGCAGTTGAATACAAAAGGTAAGATGTGGTAGGATTAGCGCATTCTGGGCTGGGTTTGGGCGCTGGACAAGGTTGAGCCGTAGCCCTGTCTCTTCTGGTTTGTCTTGATGGACATTGAGTTAAAGATATTTCGAGTCCTGGAGCGAAGGCACGGGAAGATCCAGGACTAATACGAAGTTGGTTACTCGGCGCCAGATCAGCTAGAGCCTGAGCCGACACGTGTCGCGAGCACGTGCAGCAAGGCCGGGCCACGCGACGCAATATCTCGTCGCACCACAACTCGCACTGAACAAATACGTTCTTCATGCATTTGCATACTTGTATAACTTCTGCAAAGTATTAAAAATAATTTTATAAGAAAGCAAACTGCACATGACCTATGAATTGTATATGGACAAGTTGTATTTCTTACGTGGTTGCAGAAAGTGGACGGCCAGGTACATGGTAGCATCTTCAATAACATCTGGAAAAGTGTTTGAAAAAAACAGGTTAAACAATTAAATAATACTTTATACTCTTTTATATATTGTAATATGTTTATGTAATAACCATCCATTAACGCTTGATGCTTCTCTGGTGGACGTCGGCTCATCGAATTAAAAAGTTTTATTTCAATCTTCCTCGCGACCACGGGGTCCGCGTTGGACACTCGCAGCTGGTCGGTGTTCTTTGATTGTAATCTGCAATTGTGTACATGACATTTATAACAAAACCTCCATAAGGAGATGTTCCATTAAGGGCTGATTGCATTATAATAACATTACATTTCAGCTCCGTCAGAATAAGTTTTACGTATTGTTCCATGTCGCAGGAGTACGCTTCCATCGTGTTCTTCCATTCGTTTTATCAACATCTTTAGCGCTTCAGTCTTTTCACCTTAAAGTAATAAAAATGTTTACTTCTTCTCTGTCATACTTATAATTAGTATTCATCATATAGTAAATAAATACCTTGAAGCATTATGTACGACACGAGCAACATCGCAGACTGCGAGATGACTCCTGTGAATCAAATTACTTACTCATTTAATATTTTCACAAAGCACAAAATTGCCTGTCTTTGTAACAAAATTAACGAACCATCCAACACCGCTCTGCTGTAGCCGCTCGGGGTAACGTTCGCCATAAGGTTTTTCAGCTTCCCTTCTACGGACGACTGCAGCGTAGCGTCTGGCCGTCTGATCTGGTCTTCAAAAGATGTTAATTGACGAAGACTGAAAATGATTATTATTACTTATCAGATACATTCCTCGACCACTGGCCCGGACGCATACAAAGAGGTAAGAGTCGAATAAATTCGGTGCTAGCAGGTCTAGGTATGGCATGGCGGGCTTAAGCATGGCTTTATGCCGTGGCCGCTAACAGGCAGCAGTTTAAGCGGTGCGAGAATCTGTGTTCTGCGATCCCAAACCCGCAGGCCCAACGTGAGGATTACGGACTAAAACCTTTCGGGGGCAGGTATATATTCAGCAATGGATTTAGACTGGCTGATGATGATGTTAATTATCAGATATCAAAGATCATAAAATAAAAATCAAAGGTGAATAAAAATGAATATATAAATAACAGCGAATTATTGCCAAGCACAGTATTTCATACTAAGTTGCAGCTTCTTTATAGGATTTAGGAATATTCCCTTCGATGAGCAGGTTGTCGCCAGCCGTCTCCATTTCTCCCAGTAGTGTTACGTAAGCCTCAATTTGTTCATCTGACATCAATAGTACATGTTTATTAAAAATTGCACTTTATTCAACGGTTCATTATCTTGTTATGATATCATAATAATGAGTAGGAAAGTGAGATGCAATAAACGTGCGTAATTAAATGACACTGACCCGGCTTCGTCACCAATTCTGACAAATAATCTGCGGCGTCTTTAATGTGATCTGCGCAAATACAAATATATTAAAAAATATTTAATATTCGCTGAGAGTATAGAATAATTACGTGAGGTATAATAGGCATACTGCTACGAATGTTGCTCACCCTTCATCGCTGTCGTCAATTTCCGAGCCATCGATCTACATCGGATCATGTCTTCTAATTTCTTCATCAAGTAATACGACACTTGAGTGCAAGGCTCCTTCCCATCCAATGTATTCGCCTTCTTTAACCTTCAATGAAAGATTTGGCATAAAATCTTTTGGCTACATATATGGCTTAAAAACACCCAGTAATAGGGAATACCTTTGAGCAGCAAAGAAGAATGTTTCCGCGGCACCATCTACTTCTATCAGCAGCTCGTTACCGCGTCTCTGCATTTCCGATATGAGAGCCTCACGAACCAGTGCCTTGTAACCTGTAGTAGGTTCCACCAGAGTTCAGGTACATAAACTACACAAGAAAATGTCAAGAAACAACTTTATTATACAAGTAAATGCATACTTTTTGAGACGAAGTATTCCGAGAGAATTCTCGAAGATTCAATAACAACATCTGTGAAGTAAAATAAAAATAATAAATTAATTTCTCAGACATATGTTTTAAGCCACTGTGAGAGGGGTCGCATGTACACCCAACGACACTTCGACTGGTCTGTTACCTTGCATGACATCCCCCATGTCCGCGGGCGTCGCTCTCGACACCAGCGCACTGAGTTTTCTTTCGAACTTCTTGTGTAGTCGCGCGGTGTCCCCGGATTCTTTTACGGATTTGTCGACTTTCAGTGGTGGTTTCATGGACAACCTAAACATACGTGATTCAAAATATAAACATATTATAATAAATAAATATCTTGATGCATCTTCACGCACGGCCATCTGACCCCAAGATAGTGCCTGGTGCTATGATCTATTTTAATTACGTGACCGATAAATTACACATACAAATGTATACATTAATGGAAATACTTTTTGTTCTTTTTTCTGTCTGGCAGGTCCCTTACCGACCTATACTACAAGGCACAATCGTTAGTTACTATATTAGGTATGTGCCCTTAGCGTTAGGTTGGCCGGTCTGTGAAATTTGAGGCTCCTGCGCCTACCCCTTCGGTTAAAATTTTCTTCAGAGTATTGTTAGTTTGAACTTTGTAAGTTCTTAATGTCTCACCATTCGGAGGCCTGCGCATGCGTCACCTCCGTGTGTGGCTGTTTGTAGAAGGTCTCCGCTCCGCGTGCGCGCAGCTGGCTGTGCAGTATTTGCAAGGCTTGCTCGCGCTCAGGATCTCCTTCTATAAAGTTAACATAGTATATTTTTAAGTTTCTACAAGCACCACTTCATAGCACTCATCTGTGCTTAAAATACACAGGTTTCTTTACATCCACTAATACTGCCGATTATCACGTAGATTTGGAGTTGGGAGTTTAGACATGAATCCTTCACTAAAAGGTTTAAGCCGATATTGTGCACCCTACCGGTAAAGCCGATAGGGCTCCAGCCAGGTAACAATGAGATATTCACTTTCAATTATTTATATTACATCCAAAGCCTGCTCGAGGACATTGTTAGAGCCGTCAAAGTTCTGTGTAGTATGAGCAACTTAAAGATAGCTACCGTTTACATTTTGCCAAATCCTGTAAACCATTAACGATCGATCAAGAAACATGCGGATCACTTGCGACTTCTTTGTACCGCACAAAAAACGAACTGTTATGTCTTACCGAGCGGCCCTGCACCTACAACAAACATAATTTTCGCTTAGCTTGTTTGGGTATGTTAGTGTGCACAATTCTGGACACAATGCTAACACGTTCCACGTACTAGTTGCTCGTGAACGTCTACTAGCTTCGAGCCGTCGTCTTCTAGCTTCTGCTAACTCACGCCTCCTTCTCTCTTCTTCCTCGTCTATTGCTGGTTTTCCCGTCTTGTCTTTATCCTCGCTTGCCCTCGTTCCTAAACCAATTTTTGTGCTACTCGCAGCTTTTACGTCTTGGACACCCGCAGCACGTATTTGTTGGGCAGAACTGTTAAGAGTAATATTTAAAATGATAAGTAGAATTCTTTTGATTACGATGTATGTATATTGTCATTTCTATTTGGACTTTAATTGTACATTATCTAATAACGCTGTTTTAATCAAGATATGTAGATGAGTCCGCTACTTGCAGTTATAATCCTCCCAATAGTTTCTATATACGTATATTATATAGCTCATCAATGCTTCATTGCGTACGATTCACTAGTGTTCCGCTGGGAAACATACGCTTTATTTCAAATCGGAAATGAGCCAGGATTCTACGCAATTCCACTGCTGTAGTGCGCATTGACATTTTTACAACAACTGTTCATTGAACGAAATTATACGAGTATATTTGTAAAACGAACGAAAAACGAGCAGTGATAGCTTAGTGGTTAAAAATTCAGCCTCTCACTTCGGGGTGCTGGGTTCAAATCCACGGCGCGTACCTCTTTACAAAAAGAAAAGTGCGTTTTTAATTTAAATATCACTTGCTAACGGTGAAGGAAAACATCATGAGGAAACCTGCACAGCTTAGAATTTATACAAAAAATATAAAAATTCTAAGGTATGTGAAATCTGCCAACCCGCACTTGGCCAGCGTGGCAGACCTGGCCTTAACCCTCTCAATATGAGAGGAGACCCCTATTCCAACCGTGGAATGATAAATGGGTCGATCATTATTTAATTTGATTATTTTTAACAGATTTACCCTGCTTTTCCTTGCAATGCTGCTAACGCTTTGGCGTCTAATCCACCTAGGAACAAAAAAGTTTGATAGGATGTAATGTGAATAAATATCTGATATATAATGTAACATGTTACATAAAACTGCATTGCGAATGAATAGTGTTAATAAATATTATCAATGGAGTCGATTCACAAATATAATAACACAATGAAGAAACATTTTTATACTATTAACGTAATTTGGTATTGTATTGATTTTTTACAGTTGATCTTATATCTTAAATCTTTTTATTTCCGTAGTTGAAGGAGACCGCATTTTTCTAGATGATGCAACTAATTTCGGGAATAAATGTCATTAAAAATGTAAAGCAGATGTGACATATTTTACATAGAGTAATATGGCTCAATGTTATATAAGAATTCACTTACATTGACTTGTCGCAACACCAGCAACATAATCGATTGTTATATCGGAAGTGTCTGAAATCAGTATTGTCAGTTATATATTATTACAGACGATAGTATCACGAAACTTCGTTGTTCGTTATGTATTGCCTATAGGCATATAAGAATATTTAACATGACAAGCGAGATTGGACCTTGCGCTAAAGACTTAAGGTCGATTATCACTTGGCGTCTGGAGTTGTTTTACAAAATTAATACGGCCGGCGTGTGGGCGGAGCTTGCTTTCTGGAAAATTGTCGAACATTCCCGAATTCACGTGAAGTCGCTTAAAC
>DWJK01005727.1:0-10963 GCA_018248815.1 Croniades pieria auraria
AGTTAAGCAACGTCGGGCGCGGTCAGTACTTGGATGGGTGACCGCCTGGGAACACCGCGTGATGTTGGCTTTTTGGCGCTTTTTCTTAAGGAATTCTATAAAAATCTGTACTTTCTTTTACTACAATGCTAGACAATTTCCAATCCGTAGTGAATTGATATTTCAGAACAGTATAAGCATGCAGATTAACATGTCTAGCAAATTTGGAAAAAATGAGATGCGCATATTCATAGATGATTAGAATAGAGAGAAAAGTTCTTTTTTTCCTAGTACTTTCGTGAAAAAATAGCTAAATTTGAGAACAAATACAGAAAAACACATTTATTTCTAGCTATGTACCCTTTGATGTGGTATTATAGTAAAAAACTAGCTATGCCCCGCGGTTTCACCCGCGTTAATAAGAGAACAATCTAATAAAAACTATTTTAAGAACATCACGCTATGATCACTAAGAGTAGATATTGTAAAGATTTAAACGGGGAACGGAAGAATAAAGGAACGCTTGAAAAAATATTAGTAAGACCCCGGTCCAATAAAATATGGAATATGGATGAATATAATACAGCTGTGCCCTCGACTTCGTACGCGTAGATTTCGTAAGTTTTGTATAAATAAATTGATATAACTTCTTTATTTGTTAACATATTGAAATGAAAAAACACTAAATGTTAAGTGAAGCCCATCACAATATAATCCTGAAAACTGCATTCAAATCGGATAAACCGTTCCTTAGATTAGTGTGCACAAACATACAGACAAACAAACAAAATGAAAAAATATTGTTTTGGGTTCTCTTGGATATGTAAAGGCACTCCATTATGAATTTTTAAATATATTTGCCATGTACCTACAGATAGCGATCAGTTACAGTTTTATTATTTGTATAGATGTATAGATTCGAATAGTATTATTATTTGATTTGTCATGAACTTCAGCCCCAAACCGGATCACATCTCGGAGTACTAAGAGGTGCTCGTTGGAGTCTGCTGTTTTCTTCACCATGTGACACTATTCGCAAGTCCTATCTGCCTTTGCGATTTTAACGTGACATCATGTATGCCGTACATCGTCATTACCGCCTTTTTTATCGCTTCCCTGTTGCACGTCGGGTTGAAAGTCTGCTCTCACATTGAGAAGGAAAAATGGCGACGTGTAGCACGCTGGCAAAGTGCGGGTGTGCAGAAATCATATGCCTAAGAGAATATTTTGAAGAGCTCTACCTATAAACACTAATGTTGAACCAAAAACTCACGTGTTAAGGTGAATCTGTGGGCACAGTGTCAAGGTGGCAATAACTGCCGGAATAACGCGTACAGAGTGGTAACTTGGTTGTAAGCGGATTCCGGGGCGTACCTCCTCAGGCTCGTGAAGCTTGAACTCCAGTCCACGGCCCGTCCACGCCACGCAGCGCGCGCCCTCCGCCAGCAGCGCCACCAGGAACTGCCACAGCTGCAGCGCGCCGCGCCGCCCGCCCACGCTGCCGCCTCCGCCGCCGCCGCCCCCGCTCACGCCTGCTTGCATTATATTTTGTTAGATTTAAAGCTAATTAACGAATTAATAGCAATAAATGAAGAGTATATTTTCATTAATCGTCTGCTGCCCCTTTTAAAAACATTCACATATATGTAACACACCACATTACATTGTGATAAACGGCCTGCGGCTGTAGGGGTTCTCATTTTGAGATGTCATACATAGCTAACAATGAATCGATAAATTAAGTAGATGATGATGCAAAATATTATTCAAACATATGAAG
Source organism: Croniades pieria auraria (assembly GCA_018248815.1). Taxonomy (NCBI): domain Eukaryota; kingdom Metazoa; phylum Arthropoda; class Insecta; order Lepidoptera; family Hesperiidae; genus Croniades; species Croniades pieria. The sequence continues at coordinate 1,760 of DWJK01005727.1, forward strand.
CATTTACAAATAGCCTTACTTTAATTTAAATTACCTACTTTCAAGTCAGATACTGTCCGCTAATGATTCAACATTAATAATAACCATAGTCCGTCACACTAGTGACCGGTAGCCCTGGACTCAGGTGCTTGCGTCTTGGGTATCATGAATATATAATACAAGTAGACACAAGAAATTTATCGTTCGTGGAACACCGTATCAGACGGGAAACCGCCGGTAGCTGCTGTGCACAGTGGGTACGCTCTATCCCATAGCATATGACGCTAGTGGACGTACCCGCGTGCGTCGTGGACACCATCTGGTGCGGCGAGGAGGCGTCGGCGCGCGACGAGGACGAGCTCGGGCACAGGGAACTGCTCACTGGCACGTGGAACAGAAATAAGTACAATTCAGATAGTGAAGACATTTAATGCACTGAAACTCAATTATCTGTGGTGTTTTTCACCTCGGACGCAAAAACACGGGGTATAAGTTTGACGCGCGAGTGCGTGTGTGTGATGTACGTAGCTCCTAAACGAATGGACGGATTTTAATGCGTTCTTTTGTTTGTCAGTTGATGTGAACGAGATGGATCTCGCCCATAATCGTATAGGCCACATGGTAACTTAGCTAAGACGAACTGCTAACACGTACTGCGTCGGGGAACGGTTCAAGCGAACGGTTTTTACGGAAGTGGTACAATATCGGAACACTGTAGGAATTCAGTACGCCTTTTAAGACAGATCAATCTATAAAACTAAATTCATACGTACAATTTGAAACTAGAAGGTATTTTCAATTCGTTATATCTGTGTAGGGACAACTAATGATAGTTCTTCACATAGCGCTCCTCGACCCGGTGATGCCCTCATTCGAAATATTAATATTATCTTGATGAAGTTATAAATGCTCAAGAGAGAAATTTTATTTCCAAATTTACAGTTTTATTTTTGTTTTCGTGTGAGTTTTTAATTTTTTTAACTTTTCTGAAAAACGCATCCATTTCAGTTATTCAAACTATATTATACGGAAACACTTGTAGTAGTAGAAAATCGTAAGCAGCGTTCTCTCGGTCGCCGGAGCGCGGCGCTGCACTGACTTATTCGGAATCTTAGTTTCAGTTTGCTAATTCCTAAATCACCTTCATGCTTAAGTTATCTGACCCCAAGTGCTTACTAAAGTCAGTTGACTTTTACAGACGAGCTCCAACAATGATGAAGATATCTTGAGTTAAAAGGGCTTACCATGTTTGTCCCCCCAGGGCGGATGCTCGGCCGAGCTGGACACCACCTCATCCCGCGGCTCCGGTTCCGGGGTGGCGGCGGCGCACTTCCCGTACGCCGGGCACCTGCGCAACACTGATCCATTGGGGCGCTTGCCGAGCACAGGAGTTAACGGAGCACGCGGACCGTACTTCTACGATGCAGTTCTAAACACTCACTCCACTATTTGTCGCGCAAAAACAATAAAAAACACCCTATATTTTCCAAACAGACCGCTGTACAAGAGTCACTGAGCTGCAGCGCCGTGTAGCCTACTGTCTAGGGAATGTCAGCACGCATATCTTCTGCAATCTGTCACATCATTTTTTAACTAGGATTACAAAAAAGTACCAGTCATTTATTGCCTGAGTCCTAACAGAATTGGTGCGATATGTTGTAAACATTCACAAGTTATATTTTGTAGACACAAAATTACCAAAATGTGACGTCATGTATGAACCTGAAAATTGTACACATATGTATGTTCATTAGCTGTGATGATTGTCCCTTGGGCGACGTTTTTTTTGCTGTACGCGCTGTGTTCGCCCGTGCACTAGAACTGATAGTGCAGTACGCGCTGGGGGCCGGTGTGGGCGGCACGGACACTATTGTGAGTGAATTTATTTAATATTTATAAAAATTACAGGTGGTCACGTTTTCCAGGTGAAACTGTAAGGCCGAGTGTCCGCGCACAACGAAAGGTACGATTTTGTAGGTTGTTAATAAATACAGCTCGGTTAAACAGTCCGCAAGAGAATCGTTTTATGAAAATATTAATTATAAAATGTACTTGGCAAGGTGGTATATTTTTTCCTCGGAGTAACATGACATTATATTGAAAATACAGAAGGCTTGAAAAGTGTAATATCTACATATACATATTTACGAATTACTGCTACGAATTTTAAAAAGTATGGTGAAATTTCCCCATTGGTTTGCATATATTTGAAGACTGAAGTCTGAAAATTTTAAGGAAGATAAAAATGAAGTCAATATAGATAAACCATTATCTTGGACTATCGCGTGCACGACCCTTTGATTCCAATCTAGGCGAAGACTGTGCCGCGTTAAACACACAGCTGATAAACTATATACATATTATGTACAATTAAAACGTATATTTTACTCATGTATACACACATTTTTATTTAAACTGTGTCGGTAATCTTATTGCATACATTGACAAGATAAAAAGTCTTTTTGTCGAAAAGCATGAAAATTGTGGTTAGCGCTGAAGGTGATAGTATCCTCTAAGAGCCATCCGAACATCGAAGCGGTAGGCAATGTTGGGTTGGGAACGCGTCCCGGGCGCCGCACCCACTTGCACCACATCGATAGTTTGTAAAGCAGATACTTTTAATATAAAGGTAGATTCGTTTTTGTTCATTTGGTCCAGTTGTTAGTGAACCCGATCGTCTAGCAAGAGGTTATGGGTTCGATTCCCACCCGGATTATGTGATGTGTGATGAGCCCAATTATTTGTTCAAGGTCTGAATATTAAATTTAGCAGTTGATCAGCTGCCTGGTCCGGGGCAGCCGGGCGCGTGCGAGGTATTGTCGTTGACCATATAGAGATAAAATATTATATTTTCAGGTCACGATCAGAGTAATGTCGAAGGAAATGAGCGAGCTCGGCACGTGCCTACGAAGCTTGCAAAACTACAGTTACTCTAGCGTGGAGCTGGCCAGGACTACCAACGCCAAAGCTGAGAGGGCGTTCAAATTGTTGTTCGAAGTAGGCAAACAAGACGTCAAATACTGTGTCAATCAAAAGGTTCTGATCGGAAATCTTATAGTTAAAGCTCTTGTGCCGCTGAAGATCAACGTAGAGAGAACCGCGTGTCTTCACAACACTAGCTTGAGTACGTCAATTCTTATAAAAAGGTCTGCTGTGCAATTTCTCTTGGATTATTTTGGAAGATTTCCGCAAAACATCATCAGATACAAGCTGCAGCGGGTGGAAGACCTGCTCCAAAGAGACAATACACAAGATAGCGTCGCTATTCTTGACAAAATTATCAGAGACCTTCGAGATGATTCTAACGAAGGCGATGTCATAGCTGTTGAGGATCCTAATGTTCCTGCCTCTCACACTTGGTGGCCTCGTGAATGTAAATAAAGTAAATTACAAAAGTGCAACTTCAATTTAAGCAATACGACGTTTAATAGACGGGTAGAAACATGATTTTGAACATTTTAAATGCGGTGCCAGTAATAGGACACATAAAAGGTATTGCTCACTATATGGTAGGAGATTTTAAAGGCGGTAACAAAGCAATGTATGAATCGACAAGATCCGGAGTAGTTCTGACGGGAGGATTATTGGGAGCGGTCGGAGGACCGATGGGTGTGGCAGCAGGCGCCGTGACGGCCGGAATGATGGCTGATTTGCTTACTTCATTTGCTACTGGCACTCTGGAGGGATTTCTCGCTGGACTAGACGGCGTCGTAACGGATATCATAAACGGAGAAGTCCCTACTGAGTCCCTGCTTAATTTAACATTTTCTGTAACTAGCGATGCGATTGGTGGTTTGGGAGGTGGAGCTGTCAATGACACAATAACAACGATTATTAATATAATGAGTAAGGAAGCAGGAAAAAATGTGTCAAAAGAGCTGCTAAAAACAAAGACAATGTTACTACTTCAAATGGTTATCACTCATTCGCTCGCTCGCAGCACTGTCACTGACTATGTGATGCAAAGGACTAGACAGCCTGCACAAAATAATAACACGGCCCGAAACAAAAACAAGCGTAAATCGAAAATCGGCGCTACCGGCACTAGCTCGGGTTCAGATCCTGCAAAAAGAAATGAAATTAAACTTAAAGCGGAACCTCATGAGGTGCGTGACACACATTGGACGGCTTTTTTAAATATATTCAAAGTGAATTCTTTAGATGCTATCTGCATGGGAAGGTGGAATACACCAGTTTTTAAGGGATTGGAAGATGGTCAGAAGAGAAGTTTGAAAAAGCTAATCGGTATGATACGAAGACAAGGAGATACATATTTTTCAAGAGTAATAAGAATAGTCGTTAAGCTATTTGATAAATTCGATGAAAAGGACGTAACATTTCAAAATTTTATCAGCTTAGTTAGTTTTGTAATGACATACGTGGGAGAGGAAGTAGCGGAACGTAACGAATTGAGTAGGAGAAAACCTGAGAGCGATTTGAAACCATTTGAAGACAGATTGAAATTGTTGGTCGACAGTATCACAGCTGAAATTCTGCGCGATATCTCTGATGTATGGCTCAAGTATAAAAGCTTGAAGCAATTTATGTCCCTTCAATGGACAAGAGTTTGGCCAACTTTTAGAGAGCTCGCGTCCGCTGTTGACCACTACTACAAGCACAGGTTGATATCGGAGCTGGGGAAGGTTCTGTCGACAGAGGAATACTTCGATTTAATTAACTCCTTTCTCAATAGGCTTCACGGGTTGTCACAGTTTTTTGAGTTGTCTGTATCTAGAAGAGACTTAGTGTATGAAAGGTATATGGCTGTATTTGGAAGACGAGGACGGTTAGTGCTACAGGTCCAGGATAATAGTTTAGAGTTGTCATCCTTTTATTTCATAGACTCTTCTATAGATGGTGACCAAGATGGCGATGAATACGTAGACGGCGTCAAGTTGGCAACCGCAAAACAGTAACAAATTCATTAAATGTTTCAGAACATTGGTGTTCACTAGTTCAGAAAAGAATTATCGCTACAAATATATCTACTCAAAACTACAGGAACTGACAAGTTTAAAAAAATATATAAGGGAACTTGGAAATTGACCTGGACACAAAATGCAAGACTTTCCTATATAGCATTTAGAAAATGAAGAGCATATGTGACACAGATGTGACGAAAATGTGTTCCGCCAAATATCGGAACCAAATGGAGGAGACTGCATTGTTAACCGCACGGCAAATGTCGACGTGGAGGGGTCCGCATCACCTACGTGTTATTTAGTGCGGCTAGTGGAACAATATTGTTAGTCAATGCACCGTCGCCTACGGCCTAGGTAGCAACACTGCCGCCGGTCATAGGACGTAGTTCACAATAGTTATCATTACCTTTAACCCTTTCGTCGGAATGAAAAGATTTACTGCTGCAACACACCAGGCTGGCCTAGAGAGAGTTGACATATTTCATGCGCATTAGAGAAGGAAAAGGCAAGGCAGCAATGAAAGAGTGAGACTACACCCGCTCATTGAGCTTCTAGAACGAAGGCGAGAGCGATGGGCGGCGCCCGTCGGAGTCGAACGATCGCCACATGACATTCGTGCTCGCTGATTTGGCGCCGTCTTGGAACTGTTTAGATATTTAATCAAATACTGATAATTAACTGCTGCTACAGTTATGAAGATAAATATTTCAGCGATATTGTGGAACTAAGTCTGTACACAAATTTAAACTTAAAAATATATAGCTTTGTTGGGTACAAGTTTTGAGAACGCCTCGTTCGCGTTGCGGCGCCTCTGCGCTATAATACGTATTGTAAGTTATAATGAGACGGATATTAACATATTAAATAGAGATTTATCATTTAAGGTATATTAAGCAATATTCGACCGACTTGTAATATACTCATTGAATTTAATACAATAGTTAAGTTTTTGTATTTTGGAAATAAAGGGGATATTAAAATTACCAATAATTTTTATTGCCGCGGGTCCAACGGTTATATAAACTTTAGACGCACTATTACGATTGTGCTGGGTTCAAATTCTGGCACGAACCTCTTCTTTCACGTGGCGTCTGTTGCGCCGTACCTGACCAGTACGCTGATTATAAAAAAGAACCCGGGACGGAATGTGCGACTTCGTAATGAAACTTCAGGAACGTTTTCTACGGCGCTTCATCTCACAATTTCACCGGTGAACCATCTCTCTAACAGCCTCCCGTATATTTTTAATTAACCACCGGTGGGCGCCGCAGGCAAGTTGTCGATGTCTTCGTATACAAATTAAAAACCGGTAAAATCTTGGCAACTATGAAAACTAACGCATCACAATATCTCGAGACTGTCGAGATATGCAATATTTTGTGCCGATTGCAGTGAAAATAATTGTAGGTCAATTCTGTACATTGAACATAACGACTTCCGAATAAGTCGTTGTAGTTACTCTGCGGAACTGCGGAGTGCACACGCTGGTACTACCTTGGAATCTCCAACTGTTTTAATAATAGTAGCCTCATGGTACGGGAGGTGCAAGCTGGTACCGTCCCGGGACTGCGTGTTGCGACTCACCTGTGCAGGTGGTAGTGCTCCCGGTAGTCGCGCTCTCTGTAGTCGGGCCGGCAGTCTGCTTCGCTGCCACTCTTGCATCTGATGAATTGACGTCCATGGTAAACATGTAACACAAAAATATTAATTATATACTATGTATAGAGGCAATGATAGCCGAGTGGCTTAGCATTTAGGCTTTTTCTCCGGGGGTCCGGGGATCAAATCCATGGCGTGAACCTCTTTAGAAAAATATGCTTTTTAAGATTAAATATCGCTTGCTATAACGGTAAAGGAAAACATCGTGCGAATTCGTGCACCCCTTAGACTTTATAAAAAAAAAATCTCTAAGGCGTGTATTGTTTGTCAACCCGCACATGGCCAGCATGGCCTTAGCTCTCTCATTCTGAGAGAAGACCGGTGTCCCAACAATAGATTGACAGAAAGGTCAAGAAAAACAAAAAGGAATGAAATATTATTGTGTAGCCACTAAATTTACTTTGTGGAAAAGGTAAGCCTTTTAAATATTTTGATAACGACCATCAGCAGTCGATAAGCAACTTGCAAGGCAAAATGGAGGGGCCGTATGCTGAATGGTAATGGTTGTGTGGAATCTGGGGCCACCACCCACATTACCAACACTAACGGGGTATGTTAATGCGATATGAATCAAGCATCACAGGATGTTGGCTCTCCCATGTCCACGTTGCTGCACGGTTGCGAGCGCATCCCGCGAGAAGCGGTACTCACGGCACGTGTGTCTGGTGCGTGTCCAGGTGCGCGCGCGGCGCGTACAGCTCGTGCGGCGGCGCGGTTGCGGGTGCGGCGGCGGCGGTCGCGGGGGGCGCCGCGTCCAGCGCGCCGTACTGCTGCGGCAAGTCGCGCCGCGCTGCCGGTGGCTCCCTGCGGGCACGTCGAGTCATGCCTGTACTGTGCAAAGTTTGTATCCATATGTGGCTTTTTTACTCACAGGCTGCCATACTCCATAGGGAGCATTCTAGCTTCTCTACTACAGCTTATCTGCTTATATATGTATAAAGTACATACATATGTGATCCATTCGGTTGTTCGTGTGTTAACGCGGTTCAATGAGTTACATCCGCGATTAATATCGGCAAAAATTTTCCGAGAGCCGGTCTCATGAAGACGAAGTCTCGCTAATGACTTACAAGCAAAGTTACCAGCTACCCAGAGGTTTACATCTTGTTCAATAATTCTTGGTATATTAAGTACGTTCCCACCTGTGTTGGTAGTGTAGTCCCCAAGGCATGGGGAAGGGCGGCTGCGTCATGCCTCACCGCATAGCCGCCCCGAGCTCTCGCAGCCGGCCGTGTCCGTGGCCGTGTCAGCAGACGAGAGGGTTTGGCTTTGAATCTGTCTGAGAATGTCTCCAATCTTGAAATCAATTAACATCTTTGCATCCGGGTATATTCAACTATACATAACTTATTGTTAGTCCATAACACCTACATAATTAAAAATGTTACTACATATAAAAAGGTCGTTACTTCAATCTCATTATAAGTTATCATAAAAACTTTTTGCAGTGTTTTACAGTCTAAGAAACTTATAATAACGGTCAACGAGCAAGCAACTCTTCCGCGTCCGTTCGCTGATAGTTACCGACGGCCTCCCAAGCTAGCATGTCCTAGTACAACGAGGTATCAACATATGATCACTAAGCATGCCGTTCAAAAACTGATAGTTTCATTCTCGCGGCGAACTTTATTAGAGGAATTCCTCGAGACCGCATTACCGGGAGCCGGTCGCGCGCCGGATGCAGTCCCGCGGGGTTTGGCGTCAGCAGCGTAATTGTATTTCTTATTTGTCGAGTTGCTGTGTAAGTGTAAAGTATCCCATATAATACTTAGTATTAGTTTAAAATTCACTCTCCTTCTACAAATCCTGGCCTTGGTTCATAAAATGTGCGTTTGAACTTTAAATATCACTTGCTGCATCGGTGAAGGAAACCACTGTGATGAAAACTGTACATTTTCGAGATTTGCATATTAGAAAACATTTTCTAACGCCGGAAATATGTATATGCCAACTCCCACGTGGTATCGCACACGGAGGGAGCTGTGCGAAGTATCTGTGGTGCACTCTTCATTGTTCATCAAAATATGTTGTCATACAAAAATGACAGAAAAACATAATATCACGCCTGTAATCCTCGAAGGGGTAGGCAGAGGAGTGTAGAAAACCCCGACGTTTCAACAGTTACGTGTAAGTCCCGTGGAATAGGTGGTGAGCCTACTGCCGTACACCGGGCACAGATCCAGACTTCGAGTCACTGCTACAAATTCTAAATTAGAAAAATCCAATCTGTCGTCGTTGCGAGGTAGTCATAAAGCAAACACACAGTTACATTTTATTAAAAGTTTTATTCATAAACAGTGTTAAAAGTTACTTAAAGTTATTGTCAGTGTGTACGGTGTACCACATAGTCTTGGTAAGCTGCTTGAGTGTGTGCATAGATCAGTGTGCTTGGATCATTGCGTTAAGTCAGTGTCTAGACTTCTTAATTGTGACCTAGCGAAAAGTGACATCTTACACAAGTGGGTAGTTTCGATGTGTGCATAGACTTAGCTACTAAAATGTAGTTAATTGTGGAGCCATCTACCGAGGAGCAGCTCTTAACATCAATAGTATCTGTTGCAATTGCGCATATTCAATTGTGGTGCCATCTAGCGAGCAGCAGCTCTTAACATCATAAGTTCCTTTTGCGTTTGCTCCGTTTCGC
>DWJK01005728.1:0-10961 GCA_018248815.1 Croniades pieria auraria
AATAGGCTCACCACCTATTCCATGGGACTTAAACGTAACTGGTGAAATGTGGGAGTGTACTACACTCCTCTACCTACGCCTTTGGGGATTACAGGTGTAATGTTACATCTTTTGTTACATCTCAGAGATATTGGAACCTATGTAACTCAATATATAACATCAAACTTGTTTTTCTTTGAAGGGGCAAGTCAAGGAGTGTAGTTCTCCAACTAGCAACTAGTTATGTTAAATGTTTCATGGATGAGAGGATTTTGCTAGACATTGAGCACACATCCAGACTTATTACAACTACAGGGATTTTCAAGTTAGAAAAACCCTATAACACTGGGCAGCCAAGATAATAAACCTAGGACTATTTGCTCAGAACTCACACTTACTCCAACACTACAGAAATGTGGAACTTACTTAATTAATACTAATATTTTAGACAATACCTTTTTCAATAATTGATTTAACCATTAATTTAACCATTTAAAAGTCACTGAGTGATCTATTATGTTACAATATATGACCACTAATTATATTCTAATGTTATTAATGCTCAAGTACATACAAAAATTTTTTTATGGTGACAATAGAAATAATAATTATGGTGACAATAGAAATAAGATAATTTAATTTTTTTTATAAATGCTAATTTTACAATCAATCTGTTATTTTGTATGTTTACATTAAAAATTAAAGAGTCCAGAAATTCTTCTGAATAATTCAACGGCTTACCTATTGAAAGCTTAAATCAAATAAATAGCCGGTTTCACGACCGGCATCTCCTACCACCTAGTAATCTCCGCGAATCACTGAACTGATCATATTTAAGTAAAGCTTTGTACACTTATTTAAGTACATGAACCATTTTACTGTCGATTTCGTTTCATTTTGTGTATATAATTCTTACTGAATTTCATATTGGAAATAAACTATAAACAAAGGAATGTAAACAAAATCGATCATTGTTTAAACCAATTGTCAATTTGTCACTGATAATAATTGTGATTTGTGACATTGGCACATTTTGACAGTGACATTCGACAAACTTTCAGATGATTTTCATTTGTAAATACTTTTAGATGTATCAGTACGTCTCTAATCAAACTTTATCAATAAAATATATTTAGATGTTACTTATAACCATGTAATTAAATGTACTTTTTAGATGCAGCTTTTATATGCTGCGAACCCAACCGATTTTTTAGAAGAAGTGACGGCAGCATTGCCGACGTCGGGATTCTCAATATTCTTGCTCATAATAAAATGATTAACACACTATTCTTAAACGAATTACGCTTGTTCAATCTCTGCTTCTTTACATACCTGATTATGCCGATATTTGCTATCGCAATCTTACAGAGGAGCAGTTAAATAAACTTGAGCGCCCCCATAGTACTTGTATACGGTTCATATTTGGCGTACTTAAATATGACCACATTTCTCAATACCTCAATAAGCTCAAGAGTAAGATAGAGAGTTAAACTCATTTGCTGTGCTTCTGATAGGAACTAGAAACTATTTTCAGCGTACCTCTGGACACTTTTTCAAATTCTACTCCACGGTCCTCTTTACCTCTACTCTCAATACTTATAACTTAATAGAGCAATATAATAGATTAGTAAATTAAAATTACCCAATATGTAGTTTTAACATTAGAAGATAATACTGTACATTTACATTAATCGTTACATACTGCATAACTCATTAATCAATACATGCAGGACATTGTTGACAAATAATTGGCCGATTCTAGATAAATGAAAAACTTTAGGTAACAATAATATTGCGTTACATCTTTAAAATATTACCGTAAAAATAATAATGTTGTGTGATTATTCATGCGAAAGAGTACCAAACTTGATTTCAGAGGATAGCTGAAATCCCTAAATAGGATAAAAGACTATGTGTACGTCCAAAGATGATATTATATGATAATTGCAAGTTATATTCTATTCACATTCTTGAACCTAGCGGTTTTCCTAGTTTCCATAGTCCTTCGTATGTGTGAATAACAATATCTTGCGTTATTGTGAAAGTATCAGAACTCAATACTCAATTCAACCGTAGGTACATATACATAATTATGTAATGACAACAAGATCATCTATGTCTTTTTTTATAGCTAAAAACAAGAAATGAAAGTGAACACAAGCATTTCTAATTTATAGAAAGATACTTAGTAAAATATCGATCGACTTATCGTACCAGTCAATTTATTTGTAAATTAGTGACGTCGTTCAAATCAGAGCTAACCAACAAGCTAATACATTTCCGAGCTTTGTCAATTGCATTGCATTGTGAGTCCCTCTCGGTCCAACCGCACAAACGTTAAACGTAGTCAATTAAAACACTTGGTTGAACAAGACGCTATAATTCAAGTCTAAGCAAATCGGGAGTCCTCGTAATTATCGGCAGCGTAAGTATAATGTCTCATTGTTAATTGTTAGCGTATCGCGGCCGGATCTCTTTGCCGCTGTCCGCCTTATCTCTGTGAGAGGCAGGACTCCGCTGGGTATAAGGCTTGCTGCTCCTGGTGCGTTCTTTGTCTATATATTTGGAAAGTGTCCCAAGTTACCTGTGATAAAAAAATTCGAAAGTTAAATTACTACTGTGAATGATTATTTATTGCTGCAGGCTTAAGTACCTTCTAGCCATTTGAATTCTACTAGTTTAAATATTTTTAGAAATTCAAGCTATCGTTCAAAAATTGTAAAATATGTATGTTGGTATATATGTGGTCATTAGTAGATGTCACGGTGTATTTCTATTCAACGATTAATGATCAAATGGGGTTATAATGATAACGATGATAAGCTGACCACTAAAACCGATGAATAGCTTAAAATGCTTACATTCTTGTCTATCAAGAAACTCTTTGAAGAATGCGAGGTAGGACGTACCTACTTAAGTTGTATTCGGCTCAGTCGCAGGTACATTTATTTATTAACCCCTGTGCTGAAACAGCTTATTTATCGAGGCATTTCCTTTTTATATTTTCAGATTAGCAATTAGCAGCGATTACAGAAATTACTGTAGGTAATCATGTTCTCCCTTAGAATATCAATTAAACATATACAAAAAGTCCAAACAAAAGATTGACATCGTAATCGCGCGTCAATAGAAAGCTTTAGACGTTCATTTCATTCGCAATTAGCACTCGATAATATAAGTTGTACGGAAATTTTCTGAAGAATATCGCTGCTGTAATACCGAGATAAACGATCATCCGAAGTATGCGGTATTGTATCGATTCTTGAGATGGAGGTGTTCCTGTAGACTGGTGCACGGGTATGCTATAAATTCCATTGATCGTACTCACAAACAGACCATTGAACATTACTTAAGATTTTACGTACATATTTATGTAATATTAAAATAATAATATAGGTACCTATTTTGTAAAAAAGCTTTGTCAAACTCTTTGACTGGCTCGTTGGTCGAGTGCTTGCAAGCGGAACTGCCGATCGGGAGGTCCTGGGTTCGAATCCCGTTTTGAGTACTATTGGATTTTTCTAATTTAGAATTTCTAGTAGTGGCTCGGAGTCTGGATCCGTGCCCGATGTATGGCAATAGGCTCACCACCGATTCCATGAGCCATAAACGTAATTGGTGAACCGTGGGAATGTACTACACTCCTCTGCATATCCCTTCGGGCATTATTATGGCTGGTTGGTCCATAGAATGGCTCGTTGGTTTGACCGAATACTAAACTGGTTGTCATGGGTTCGATTTCTACGTGGGGCAAAGATTTTTGTGTTAATTACTAGTATATATATCGTGTTTAGATGTAAAAAAACATATAGTGCTCTTATATTTATATCAATGTAATGATGTAATTTATCAGCCATTTGTTTACCACAATATAAGCTTTGTCCAGTTTTGAATCAAAAGGCGGCGTATGGAAATGTTACAACTTGTTGTTTATTTATTATATACATGATACCAGTATTAAACGATACTTTAGTTAGTACTAAGAAGTAGTAGTAGTAGAAACGAAAAGTAAATGAACGTAGGGAATTGGGGTAAACACATCCTTTCCCATCTCTACATAATAATTGTTGTGCCCTGTAGCGAATTTATGGATTGCGTGCTTCCAACCCAAAAAATTGAACGAATCGCCCACGGAAACGAAGTGGCAACCGGGAGTTTTACTAATAGCTTGATGACTACTGTCTACAGAGAGCTCAGAATGAGGATAATTTCAGAACAATTCTCTCAGCGCACTTAACAAAAAACAAAAGTAAAAATTAAGTAGAGATCTATTAATGGATATTGTCGTAATATGTTTAGTATTACTAAAACTCATGTCATGTGCGTTTAGTTACGTCAAGATTGTGCCTGTCCAAACTTTAACCTCTATGATTTTTTTAAATCTCCTACTATGCATATAAAAACCTTTTTTTCTCTAATTATACTGGTTATAATTTAACCACACCAAAACCGATTGTTATTCTTCACAAGACGTCTTCAGGCTCACAGCGCCTTCTGTTTTACTTTGCATTCTGCGGCAGAACTTAAAACGCAATCAAATATCGAAACTAATCGGGAATTTCGTATGCAAAGTTCGAAACGTTTATCTCTCCGATTGGCATTAGGTGTTCTAAATGGTTACGAGAACTTACTGAAATAACCGGTTGCGAATTCTTCGTAATCGCTCGATTTCATAAATACCTATCTATTAGCACAGATTAAAACAAATAGAAAAAGTTGCGCTACGTATTTCTGATAGGTGGTCCGTTGAAAATGTTTATGGGAGTTTTATTTTTAGGTTATGTCTCCCACACTCATATGTATTAAAATTGCTTAAAAATTACATTATACGTGATTATGTTTCGTAGATTCTGTTCCTAAATTATATAACACAACAATAAAAAATTAAAATATCATTGTTCATCAAGGTAAATAACATCTTCATTTATACTTATATTTGTTCTAACAACACTTAACTGTAGGTACATATGTGAACCTTTCCCGCCGTTTTGTTTAACTTTAAGAACCAAGCGACTCATGTGTCTTACTCGCTCAAGTATCCATGAATATAAATAATTATTATGTATTTCTCTAATTCCAAAATAGCTATTCGAACACAGAGGATTTGGAGAATTTTTGCTTCGAAATGCCTTCCGGCACCTACCTCATCTTCTGCCTTTTAGTTTTATCATACGCTATTAATACTTAAATTAAATACTTGGTTTTGGATTTTGCTATAATGATGTGGTATAGTGTTGTTTATATAATCGATGTTTAGGTATCCAATAGAAATAATTGTATCACAGTTATATGTTGGATTTGGTAATCTACGTCTAACGGTAACATTGCTATGCATAAATTTGTAGGATATTATGCTTGAGAAATAAGTATTTATGTACATTAAAATATATCTTTGCATATTTTTAAGAGCAATTTTTAATGACCGTTTTAAGTTTTAAAGGTAAGAGGAGTGTAGGTCGCCCTCCTACCAGATAGTCTGACGACATGAAGAAGACAGCGGGAAGCCGCTGGATTCGGAAGGCCCAGGACCGGAACGAGTGGTGCCGATTAGGGGAGGCCTATGTCCAGCAGTGGATATCTGGAGGCTGCCGATGACGATGATGATAAAGATTTATGTTTTAAAAAGTAATATTCAATTCGCAAATTACGGTAGTTCGCTAATGCAGTAGAATACTCGAAGTGCTTATATAGTTTATATTAATGAAAGTGATCTGAAAACATCTCGAAATTAGCTTTGTATCAATTTTTATTGATCGAACTATGTACTACGACCTTTTAGAACGTCTTAGTTATTAACATAAGTGAAATAAAAAAACAATATAAGGTCAAAACAAGATTTAAAAACTTGTAAACTCAATCCGCGGCTAACAATACTTTCGCCCGCTATACCGACGGCATGTTATCGAACACGGCGTGTGAGGATGCGACTGCGACGCCTCGGGGCCGGAACAGGACCGGATAAGATACGAGCCTGTAATAATTGCGTAATCACAGGAGCTTTGAGGCACGTATTCCTTTGTGATAAATTGTTCCTAACTGTATCTGCTTCAGATATTAAAGTACGTATCATATGGATACTTGTAAGTTCTCATTTCGTGCCTGGCGACTTTAATCCATTGAAGTAAGTCAAGTCAAAATTGATAAAGGTAAATTGACTATACAATATATAATTTGTCGAACTGTATCATGTTATAACGTTGTTATCACACCCGGAGTCAATAATCCGTGCGATTAAAATATGATTAAAGCAAGTAGTAGATAGGTATTGCTTTAAAATACACACATTCATATGTATATGCATATTCATTCATAGGGGTAGGCAGATATTAAGAATTTCCGCTTGCTACGGTTTTGGCAGACTTCTATCGCCTGTTCTACATTCTTTAAGGTCGTCATACATGCTCGTCTTCTTTTAAGACTTTTTCTGTTACGAGAAACAACTTCTGTTGGTGCTTATTGACTTAATCTTATACATGTCAGTGGTGGATTATCCAATATCACATTTGTGTTCGTATAAACATGGATAGACGCTGCGTGCTGGATCAGGACTCGATAAAATATCAATCCGAGATCATGACGTAACCGCAGTAGCTTGAAATCGCTTACTTGAACAATGATTGCAGCAAAAGTCATGGGTATGTTGCCACGATATCTATTTCTTTCTTCTAGATGTAGGTATAACAGCTACATAGGATTGTACAATTGACTGACTCAAGTAAGGATGTAGTGTATATGAACCCGCCTGAAATAGCACGGGGCTCAAAGATCATTTTGCTTCTATATTATTGCTATTATATTTTAGAACTGCAAATGTGCCTTGCGACTGTCTTTCTGATCGAGTGGATGCAAACGCGGCAGCTGGGCAAGAGGATCTGGTTTCGATTCGGGGTTGGACAAAGCATTATTGGATTTCTTGAACTCGACATTCCTAGCGGTAACTCGGAGTCTGGATTTGTGCTAGATGGCAATATATAACATAGCTCTTATATAACATAACTGGTGAAACGTGTGAGTATTGCCCGTCTATACTTACCCTTTTACACAGGCGCGATGTTATGCTTGCCAAATTAACTCTGTCAAAACTATCATAGGGTTCGTTACATAACCCTTTTTCATGGTTCTTCTAATGTTTTGTATCGGTTGGTATTCTTTTTGTATCGGTCTCTTTTGTACGCATCTTTTTCATAGTATGTTTTTGTTTTAGTCTGATTATTGGGGTCTTATTCGCACAAATATAAGGGTACATACGAGTATGCAGTACATAATTAAAGGCAAAATGATTCGGAATTGACATAAAAGTATCTATCAAATTGTCATAAATCCAATATCGACGTAAAATTACAAAAAAATCTTTCTAATAATTCATATCTTGAGCAGTCGCCGAAATTCGTTAACATAACGTCACGCCTATTATCCCTGAGGGGGTGAACAGAGGAGTGTAGTAAACTCCCACGTTTCACTGGTTATATTTTACCATAGAATAGGTGGTGTGTTTATTGGCACGCATCGGGTCCCCAGATCCAGACTCCGGGCCATAACTAGAAACATCTACTGGAAAATCTAAATTAGAACAATCTATTAGTACACAACCAAGGAGTCGAACCCATGATTTGTCGAACAGAAATCGCCCTTGACCAACTCGACCAAAGAGGTAGTCAAACGTCGAGGTAATCAAACTTATGAAACGAAAGTCGTTAACAAATTCGAAAAACAACAAGTATTTTCAATTTAGATAGCCAACCTAAATGCATAATTCCGTTCCAATGATACCTGCAGGTGTTGAAGATAAATAGGATCAGAAAAGCGACATTATTATATCACGTTCTTAGTAACAAAACTTACTTCGTTATCATTGATAAGACAACAATTAAGTCAGTAATCACGAATTGACAGTAAGGATCAACGATTACTATCGTTATCGGCCACGTGCTCGATACTTATCAATTTCTTATTAATCCAAATACCAGTCCGAAATATAAAATTAACATAGCTATAAAAAAACGTAATATCACACCTATAATCCTCGCAGGGATAGACAGAGAAGTGTAGAACACTTTCACCAGTTACGTTTACGTCCCACAATGGAATAGGTGGTGGGACACCATAAACGTTACAAATCGTTACAGATCCAGTCGCTGAGCCACTCCTAGAAATTTTTACTACACAATTTACGTTGGAAAAATCCAATAATACCCGACCCGGGACTTGAAGCCAGGACCTTTCGATCAGCAGTCACGCTTGCACCCACTCGACCAACGAGGCAGTCGATACCATACGTATCTATATAATTTTGAAGTGGTGTTATACAATAAAAAAATTTATTCTGTCTTGTCCGTGTTCTTTAACAGATTAGAGACAGTCCAATCGTGATGTCGGCTTCGTTAAAGGTTCACCGGTCCGAGATGTGTTTATGATCCGATGGAAAAACTTTTTTTTTTCATTTCTGTCTATATTATTGTTTTACTCGTTCCGTGACAGCCTAAATATTTTTGAGCCAGTTACACCCACATTATTTTTATAAGACTAATTGTGTATCGTGGCTTCACCCGCATGAAGAGTGCAAATTGGAAGACTTTACACACCTTAGAGAACATTATGGGGATATCTCATTGATTTGGACGTCCTCACAATGTTTTTTCTGAACGATTGTTGTGATTTTTCTGTGTTATTGGTCTTATCTTAAAAATGCGCATTGTTTAGCTAGACATGTGTACCAGGAACAAACCCCCGGAATCTCGACATAGCAGGTTCATTTCTAAGTCAGTCGGCTATCGAACCCGGACCAGCAATTGGTGAAGCATTACAGCGCTAGGTATACACTAAGAATAAGCATTACAGCGCTAGGTATACACTAAGAATAAGCATTACAGCGCTAGGTATACACTAAGAATATTTCAGAGAAAAAAAAACCCAATAATCTATGTACACAACTCTTTATTCACTCCTCTAGTGTCGCAAATGTATATTGAACGGAGATTACTGTTCATCAGTCGACCAGCTCATCTTATATCGTAAACCATTTTTAGTACGTCAAAACACCTCCTCACTTCGCTATGAGAATATGAGAGTATGAGAACGTTCATGCTTCAACCATGAATCTCGTCAGATGACTCCTACTACTAAGGTTCGAATTCAGCTTCAAGGAAAACAAACTATTTTTATACACTTTGTTCTCTATCCGAAATTATTAAATTCGTATACATCAGACATCTAATATAATGTTGACCAAACATGTCATCTACTTAATGCGCCACAAAACAAACAGACGATCTTTTTTTTTTAGAAAAAGCTCGATTTTAATACAATATTGGACAGCGCCGAACAATACTGACGAGACAGACATGGCTTAGTTCCCGTCGGAGTCAAATTGAGTTGAAATTAATGAAGATTAAGCCGAGTGGGGATGCAATCCGCTTAGCGTCTGTTCGTTGTGGGATCACGGGAAGCATACGAGCGGTAAGTTGTGGCGTAAGCGAGCGGTCAGTTTATTTGAGAAACAGACAATATAGTATGACATAATAAAGAACAAATGTATATATCAAAATCAACAAATTTTCGCTAAAAATAT
Organism: Croniades pieria auraria; assembly: GCA_018248815.1. NCBI lineage: Eukaryota > Metazoa > Arthropoda > Insecta > Lepidoptera > Hesperiidae > Croniades > Croniades pieria. Next base: position 9,548 of record DWJK01005728.1, read on the forward strand.
TTCATTACGTAAAACATTGCAATAGAGAAGGTTTCGCTGTGCCTGGACAATGCTGGTATTCGAGTATGATTTCATCCTATTACAATTTACAAACACTTTCCTCTTTACGTCTCTAATAAAGCTTAATGAGTGAGATGTTAGCGTAGTATTGATTCAAGACTGTTTTTTCTTCGAAAAGAGAAACAAATGTGCAGGCAGTAGTCAGAAGTATAGATATGTATATAGTAAGAAGAATAGTTAGAAGTATAGTCGAATTTGCAACCTAGTACTTGAATTTGCAACCTACCCGAACAAAACTCCAGAAAGGGATTTAAAGTGTGACTTAGTTCAGTTAGTTAAGATATTAAGAGATAGGCGTTGGATACTTTATGACTGCCATAAAACATCACATTTCGGTACACACATTTTCACCGTTGTTTTTTCTCTAGTAACGCAGTGAAATTTGTCAAAATATATATCCGTGTGTATTCAAAGGCTTGTCAGGACGACGAAATACTTAAAACCGGTATAAAGACGTTTTATGAATGGTGGTTATAATAAGTTACGTCCCAATAATGTAAGGGCGTTGTAAGTATCTTTAAGCCTCTCTCGACTTATGTAATTGAGTTCATGCGGATATTTTAAGCTGTTTTTCAGATCGGATATGTATATGGTGTTACTGTATACATGGTGATGTTTACTTATCACAGTGCAATCTCACATTTGACGTTTGAAATAATGGATGGTTTTTCGTAGAGTTAACATTGGTTAATTTATATTTGTTTTTCCTGTGATATTTTTTTTCTGAAGTGAATCGACAAAAAACTCGCTTGGGTCGTCAAACAACGAAGCTGATTACCCAAGGTGAGACGGACGTGTAGGGACAAAGATGTTACTGCAGGGTGGTTCCTTTATGCACAGAATAAAAACGCAATTTTTTTTTCTGTTTTTCAATCGTTTTGTAAAATATATATAACTAGATAATAATACAACAATATTAAGCACTATGAAGTGCTTATTTAAATACTCAATAGTGCATACATATTAAAAATATTTTTAAACTTTGCCAAAAGTAATCATTCCGTGTAAATGTGAAATTTTATAGTTGTTAATAAACAACAATACAAAGTATTCGAGGTTAAAATTTTGTTGAGCAGCTACGTGATAAATTTTGTAAAAATTCATATTTATCTGTTAAATGTTGCTTACAAAACGTTTCAAATATTTATAGAGTATTGTAAAATTATTATCTTTATTATTTATTCATACGAATCACAAAATTTCCCAAATGAACAATACTACAAATATGCGAGTGAAACAATATTGAAACCTTCTGAAAAATCTCATAAAAGCTCGAGTAATGTCTTTCAGACCCACCAATAGCGCTACGAAACGAACAATAGCAAGTTTCGGTATCGCACGCGCAGGCGCATGG
>DWJK01005729.1:0-10961 GCA_018248815.1 Croniades pieria auraria
TTTTAATTTAATATTTCATTTAAGTTGTGTACACACAACTTAAATGAAATATTAAATTAAAATTACTGTCCTATCTCACATACATACGAGTATGTTCTTTTCCGGTTAACCCGATCAGTTTCGAATCTATTTCAAGTCCGACTTGATAAATCGTGGTTAATAGAAGGGACAGAACAACAATTAAAATAATGATGGACAGTTTCAGAACATATTTGATATGAATCCGGTGTAAACCGGTGCAAGCCGGTGAGGAAATATGTTAGTACGGTCCGAAACATAACCATGGTAGGATATTGAAAAACAATTATTTGTCTTATTAAAAAAAATTACGTATTTTTTCAATTATATGTAGCAAATGAGTATATATTGTATTTAAAAAGAAATAATGTGTTGAGGTGTTTTAAAAATTAATTATTTTCGTTTTATCAACCGGTAAATACTATATTATTGGATTTATAACATTGAATATTGCTAAAAATAATTATATAATGATTTACAAAATATGTGAAAATTTTAACATAACTGAAAATATCAAGTAGCCTAGATTCTAGGCTATTTGAAATTTTATTCTTGGCCCTAGAATATAATCTTTATAAATTTTATGTTGAAAATAGGCCGCACATTCGTATATTTCAATTATCTATTGCTTCAACTCGAGGCCGCCTCCGTTAAAATGTAAAGTTGAGACTCAAACAGAGGAAATGTATTTAATTCCCTCATATTTGCGAAAATAAAAAGTGAAAAACCTGTAAATATAACAATATTAGTAAACACGTATTATTGGGATTTAATATTTATGTCCTAAATCATTCCGATTCATACAAAATATACGAAGAAACACAATAAAAGTCTGTCTGTCTGTCGAATCGAAATATTTCTGTATAAATCATGACGTCGTTAAGGATTACTGTAAATATTTAGTTTTTAAGTTTTAATGAAGAAAGCTTAACTTAACCTTGTTGAAATTGAATATTGATTTTCTCTGTTAAATGTAAATTAAAGGTACTTCATAAGTTTTCACTTTGTGTACGTTATTTTTTTCGTCATGTAGATATTGTTTAGAAGATTAACATTCTGTAAAAAAATGTGTTCTTATCGTAGTAAATTAAATAATGAGAATATTTTAGTTACACACGCCGTTCTTGTTTATTTTTTATCATTATCATTAAAACATTCTCCGTACCGCGGGAAGTATTCTGACATCACAAAACGCAAATACGCATTTCTCCACAATAATAAAACTGTAGGGCTTTGGTGTCCGTACATAAAAAATATTTATAAAAAACTACCATCAGATGTCTTTATTAAGGCGATAAAACTCAAACGAACGATTTTTTTATTTTGTCTGTTTTGTGCACACAATTCTCAGAAACGGCTTAACCGAAGTGGGGGCGTTATTCACTCATACATTGTGGTAAGCTACACTCAAAATTTAAAGTGACTTTTACTTCAATCGACTCATAAATTTAAAACAAAAGAAATACATAAATAAAATAAATTCAATTTAAAGAATATTGAATTTTTATTGACAAAAAATACTGTTCAGTTAATTAGGCTAAAATTTTGTTTATAATCTGTAAAAATATAATGATTGAATATTTATGAAAAAAGAAAGATATAAAGATATTACTACTACTAGAACTACTTTTGTCTCGTATCAGAACAAAGCAACAAAACGACTCAATTTCAATTTAAGTATCTTGAGCAGATCTTACCATTTATTGGATTTGTATGACCCTGGAACTGATCTGTTTTTATAAATTAGCCTAAAAGTTCGTTGTGCGCTGCCTTACCTTTGAATCGCGTCGTAGTAGTGCTCAGGGTGAGCTGACCGAGGAGTACTGGCTTTGATTATTTGCGAGAACATTCAGCAGAAGCCCATATGGTTAAAATTGTTATAATATCAGGCCAGGTCCCTTATAAAGTAGGAAAAGAACACCGCGTGCTAAGTATCTAAATCTAAGTAAAACAATATACATATATATGCGTTTTATGAATTACGAAAGCGACGAAATATACAATAGCTAAAAGTCTATTATGTAGCGTTTGTGAACGAATATATTTAGTTTACATTTACAAATAAGTCTAAAGTACAGTTATCTTTCATTTTGTTAAAGCAGTTTTTAACGAATTTATTAATTATCTTAGGACGACCCCATCTGATCCCAAACTAAGCAGATCCTGTTACAGTAACGAGGAAGCTGATAGCTACGTATATAAACATATAAATACTTATGTACTTAGATAATGTTTACATACAAACAGAATAAATACTGGTACTTGTCGAACAAAATCAGATATTTGTATGATAGGAGCTATTTTCTGCCTAGTAATCCAACCTTTCACTGGACAAATGCGCCAGTATTAAAATTATCATACTGACTTTTATTGTTAACACTCTATGACATGACTCTTCTCATTCTGCGAGGAGACCCGTGTCTAACAAGAGAATGAGAAAGTCTATGATCATAATTATATTATTCAAAAGAAAGGTAACATCACGCCTGCAAGCGTTTCACCAATGTAAAGTACCTATACGTTTCACTAGTTACGTTTGAATCCGACACCTCCCGATCGGGAATCGCGCTTGCAGCCACTTGATCCACGAAGCAGTATTCAGATACAATATGTGTTCTCATGTTATCCACTGTGAAGAGTTTTTAACTTCCTTAGTAATCATAAAGCTTAGGTACTGCTCGAGGAAGAGTAAATTGTCAAATTACTCAAAAAGAGAGTTAAAGAAAGACTGTGAAGAAAACTAACAAAGACACTCTATTGTGGGATTATATGTATCCTATTCTATAGGGAGAGATAAGCGTAACTGGTGAAACGTGGGAGTGTACTACACTCCTCTGCCTACACCTTCGCGGGATTACAGGCGTGATGTTACGTTTTAATATGTGTAATTCTATATTACAAAACGTGGACTATAGCCTTAACAGTTCTTATTCTATAAGAAAACTCGTGTCCAAAAGCGGAATGATAAGTGTTATTGATGAAACTAGACACAACTTTTCAAGAATTTTTCCATACTTAGAGGGGAAGATAACTAGTTAACAGTTATCATTAGATAATATTAATATCAGATAACAGTTATAATTAGATAATATTAATGTCATTTGGTTTTAATTGATCATCGTAACAAAAGGCCTATTCGAATAATCGCCACAACTTATGTCACCTGTTTGATCTTTAATGAACTAAAGTTTTCCCAGACATTAGTTAGTTGCTAAACACTACTTTAAAAATTACGTTGTAACGTTCAATATTTTAATAAATTTTATATGAATATTCACATGTGACCGATTCCAATCATGAATATCTCGAAGCAGTTTCGTACAGTATAGGAATTGTATCGCTAGCATCAATTAGTTCAGTTGGTCCTAGTATAATAACTGTATTTATAATATGACAGAGCCTGTTATGATAACCAGACAGTAAATAAATATACACATAAATACATAATTATATACATGCTAATTTGTTTACTCTAAACTTAAAAAATACTTACGCTCATCGCTTAAAACTTTATCATCGGTACGAAATGAACCCACAGCTCGGCTCGGCAGTCGGGTATACTAACAGCTAGACCAAAAAGCCGGGTTACAAGACATTCAGTTAAGCGAACAACGAATGTAGTCAAATGTGGAAGCGTTATGACATACCAATCCAAGTTACTTTGAAGTCTCATAACAAAATGTTACGCGTTACGTTACGCACCGAACCTGTTATCGAACAGTTGGATGAACAGCAGAAGTATCCAAACCTTCGTCAAACTGCACGGATATTGGTGTTTCATACACGTTACGAGTCTGTACAAAAATGTTGTGATTACGTAAACGGATGCCGTTGTTTAAAAGAATGACATAGTAAATTAAGCTGCTCGGATATTGGTGAGTTTCATGTCGAATTTTATTGTGTCTAAATGATATATTATTATGAACGTAACCGCGTACAGTTTTAAAAGAGTGAAGTTACATTGTTAGATATTTACCTAATGTTTATCGGTAAACACTTGATTATTAGTGCAGAGAGAATTTTTTTTGTTTATTTCAATCAGTATTCAACACCTATAGTACAAAGTCGAAAAAAACTATAGTTCATAGCGACATAACCTTAGTAATTTTTAAGTCTAGGAAAAGCGTTTTTACATCATCTAAACTATGGTAGATACATGATTTTAATATTTCATCAATTAAAAATATAAGTAAATGCACTTAGGTCGTAAACATTTTGAATAAGAAAAGTATGTAACTACTAGTAAAATGAATGTTTTGGATCGAACAAATTGATGTGATTTTCGCATGATTAACTGGAACTCACTGGAAATTTGCCATGGCCACGGAAATGACTGCATGGCCAGCAGTATGCGTGCACCTTTGGGTTACATTGGGTTACACTGCAGCAACGAATAATTTAAAAGTTTTTCGCTCTATTAAGCATCTTGACGTGTTCTTTAATAAATCATTATCTAAACCATCATCAACCCATTTTCGTTCTACTGTCTTTTATAAATAAAGCTTCTATATCCAGTTTCATGGCTATGAGTAATTTATTGATCCAAATCTCCCGATATTGTGAAGCTTGCCACCATCAGAGTATGGGTTAATTCTTAATAACTATGTTATCTGTATCACGGTCCCCAATACGGTTCCAATATTTGATCTATCTAACCTACAAAAGCATCCGTTGTATACACTACACACAATGCATATTATAAATGCGAGTGTGTCTGCCTGTTACCTCTTCATGCTTAAACCGCTGAACAGATTTAGATGAAATTTGGTACAGACACAGTTTCAATCCTTGGGAAGGACATAGGCTACTTTTTCATTGTGAAAAAAGGAATTAAAAGGGTTGAAATTGGATATGAATATTTTTTATGGTAGTTCGTGATTACCGAAAATACAACAAATATACTTTGTATTTAGGCACTTAATAAGAAGTAAATCAACATTTGTTCTAGCGTTTTTGAAAATACGACCTACATGGGGTTGAAATAGTAGATGAAAGTTAACATGAAAAACCAAATAAATCTCTTTATGTTTATAGTGCATCCATTCATTGTGCCGGAGCGGCGGCAAAAAGCAAATGAAGTTTCCTAAAAATTCCAAAAAGCTGCCCAAAGCAAGTATTCCACGCGACGAAGTCGCGGATAAAAGCTAGTTTGGTATAAATCATTACTAGTCAATGATTTGTGAATCAACAGGACCGTGATAGAAGCATAGCTCACTGAACTGAAGCCACTTTGAGACATCCCATTATAATTCCATATAATTGCTTGTCAAGCAAGCAATCGGCGTCCAATATTGGCTACTGGCTGGGTAATGGCCGACTTCACCATCCCGACTTAAGCATACATAACTAGACGTTGCCATAAAAGTCTAAGAGCACTGGTATAAAGTAAACAGAATGCGGGCTTAAATAGTCCTGCACATACACACGGGGTTAAAAATAGACGGGAGAGATAGAAAATAAAAAGAGGAACCACTAGTAAGATGCCGTGGAACCGGTAAGGAGGCAGATGGCTCACATCTTTTTGCAAGCTATAGCTTCTCTGGGAACATTCCGAAACTCAACTTTCGTGTTCTCCACCATCGCTCCACGCTGGTAATTATGACCATACGTGATTTATGAATTCGTCATATTGGTTCTTCATTATTTTACAAATTTTTTGAAGGTGTCGATCTGATTACTAGTAACACTAGACATTATCTTAGTTATAAACTAACAAAAAATGATATTTTTCTAAAACGTGAGTTACATTTTAATAATGTAAAGGTTCACGTCACATCTGAAAATGTTGCACACCTATAACTATTAAATAGCTTCAAAGTGCTGACATTAGATCGTTTATTTTTCGTATCGGCGATTATTTTTCGCGCTTCCGGTCTGCGCATTTCTAGTACCGTCTCAACATCCGTCCATTCCATATATTTGTCTGTACCACAAACTCTAGCGTGAATTATATATAATATAAATGTACGTATATACCGCACGAAATCGATAAATAAAATGAATTTATCAAACATAGTTCATAGCCTATCTCAGCCCCTGCTGAACATATACCTTCCGTAGTTAAATGTGAGCCATTGTGGACTTTCGCATAGGTTTTTGATCATATTCCTCATGCTAGGCAGGCGGCTTCAGGCACGCAGTAGCGGGGTGTATAGATAATAGCACAGAATAAATACATTTTAAAATGGACACCGTCTATTTTTAGCCAGACAAACTAGAGTTCCCACTTCAAGAGAGACGTCGATCGTAAACGCTCAAAGTGGAAAACAAAAAAATAAACAATGCAAACGCATTTACAGACGCAAGTACTAAGAGCCCGGCCTAACAAGGATCGCTGCAAAATTCATTACCTCAGTCTCCATAACTCTGGCTAGATAAGGTGGTCTAATAGATGCGTTTGCGGACCGGTTTGTGTTTCAGAGGGTTTAAAAGCGTGTGCCGGGACGTGGGACCTCATTCCCGCGCGGACCTCTCCTAAGGCCTCTCCCGAAACCTCTCCCGAAGATGTGGCACTTCACCGTCCTATTATTGATCGCATCTGCGTCCGCGCAGATCCCGTCTCTGGGATGGTGTCCGGACTATCAGGTGAGTTTTGGTTTGTTTAATAATGCTTTTAGTTTTAAAAGTCTAATTTTATTACGGAGGATATAACTTTTTGTAACCATATAAAAAAAATTACAGTTCTTTTTATAATAAACGGTTTCTTGACTACTTAATTTACCTTATTCTATGTTTTAAAGTTTAACTATTATAGAATAGTGATTAATATTTATTTCGATTGTCTAATGTAAATATTTTTTAAACAGAACTATTAAAATACTAATTCTCACTACAAAATGAAATTATTATTGTGCTATTGTCGCCCAAGGTCCCTTTGAAGTAGGCAGAGGGCCAAATATTAGAGGTATTTCTCTTACAGACCTGTGGGACTTCTTCTACATGAATCAATCTATTTGTACACGCGCGCCGGCTTCAGAGATTTCTGAGTTTCTCATCGGCCTATTCAACCTATTTGGTCATAATAGGGGAGTCTTGGTTTCTCTTAACACCTGCATGTGTCAGCATTCGAATTTTACATATATCAGTTTCGTCACTCTTTCATCAGCCATTCATTCGTTTCTCACGACATTCTTTAGTTTCTCGTGACAAACATAAAACAACTCTATAAACTGTTATATCTCAGCTTTGAACCAATATTAAATAATAAACAGTTCCCGCAAATTGAACTGACCTATAGTAATCCAAATTAGACCAGAACGGACACTGTCCTTGACCTCGCAAAACATATGACATGTGACCTTAACCAGCTGATGTAACCTGCGCAACGGTACGGACCGGTTGGGGTTCGTTGACTCTATGTTTTCGGACTCTACCATTCATAAATGGTCCTGTTTGTTGCTTCTGATTGATTAACCCGCTTTATATTCGGCTAGGCAAGTTCTATATACGATAGCGGTAACGTTAGAGAGTAAAAAAATTGTAAAAGTAAATTGTAAAATTGGCATATGAATATTTATCAATACTTTTATGAAATGGAATTTACTTATTGACAATGGAAATTTAATTCGTAAAATCTTATCAATATAGGTACTATTAAAATGATGTCTTGAGAAAGCCAAAGAGTTGATATAAATTTTTACTCGTGAATCAGCATTTTATTAACCTAATGGTCAACCCTTTTATGACTGAAACAATCTACTAAATTAGAAATAATCCTGAAAAGTTCATATCCTCTAATTTTATTTCGGCAGTTAATTATGTGAAGTTATCTCCAAAATCTGGGACCAAATTTCTATTATTTTATTATTATTACTATAACGCTCAATGTTAATTTTATATTTATTACGTACCTTTAAAATGAGTCACATATCGATAAGATGTATCATCTAGAATATTTTGTCTGCAAGCAGCCAATGGCTAACTTCAACATCAACCGATTCCTGGGTGACTGGTACGAGGCGGAACGCTACTTCACGGTGAGCGAACTGGGCAGCCGTTGCGTCACCACAAAATACATGAGCACGCCCGAAGGCAGAATACTTGTCTCCAACGAAATCACGAACTCCTTGTAAGTGTGGATAGATAACTAATCCTTTATTATTTACACCACATTGTATGTAGCAATTTATATAGAAAAAAAAAAAACCTGAGCAAAAGCGATGTTTTCCAGACAACCAATATTACGACGTATTTAAAGCCTAACAACTCAACTGTATACTACTTTAATGAAAATAATTCATCAATAAAATGTTTTAAATATTAATTTAGTGAATCAAGTTAACGAAAATGTAACGTTAAGTTTTGTAAACATTACGTGAATAAGTATGTAAATATATAAATAATATGTAAATATATAAATAATATGTAAATACATAAATAATTAAATGAAATGAACACACTGTATAATTTATTTTTCGTTTATTAATCAAATGACGTCTTCAGAACTGGTCTCAAGCGCGTTATGGATGGTTCCTTGCAAATGATTGGACGCGAAGGCGAAGGGCGTATGATTGTGAAGTACTCCTCGCTGCCGGTGCCCTACGACAACGAGTTCAGTATCCTCGACACTGACTACGACAACTTTGCAGTTATGTGGTCTTGCAGCGGCATTGGCCCTGTGCACATCCGTGAGTCCCCATCCACGTATTTTGGTTTCACCGATATAACTAAACATGATTTTTGGAAAACCTAACTGATTTTATTGAAGCAACTCGATTGAATTCTCTTTTACATTTTAAAGCTCTCCTATTTTTGTACAATTTTTTGAATCTGTAAATTAGGTTTCTAGTCATACAAATAAATCATACTAGTCATTCAATCAAATCTTGTCAGTCATACAGTGAATAAAATCTTAATTTTTTTGTAGTTAGGTATTATGGTTATTAATATTGTATTTTATGTATAAGATTTCATAAAAGATAACAAGAAATTATTGTTGTACCAGAAAACGCCTGGATTCTGACACGCGAAAGGCTGGCACCGTCGATGGTAATGCAGGGAGCATATGCGGTGCTCGACCGTTACAAGATTTCCAGAACCTTCTTTGTGAAAACGAACCAGGACGACTGTTCCATTCTGCCTATTCCTGTGTCCATGGATGCAAAAAAATCAGATGATTATGACGAGGAAGTGAAAAGTGCTGTGGTTGAATCCGTTGCGGATGACAAGACTATGAATGTGGTCGTTTCACCTGTCGAGGTAATTATTCATAATTATTAATTAGTAACAAAATATTCAAAAATAGATAACGTAAAAATAAATGAACTATTAAAGTAGTAGTAAGCCACAGGCGTGGCAAGGCGGAAGCTGAAACATAAGTAGCTTGAAGTATGTGACAGTGTTACCTCTGTATACTTACCTACATATAATAACCCTATGAGTTGTAATAACCGACAAAACATTTTTAGAAATCGGCGAAACCCGAAGTCAAACCTGAGGTGCCACAAGAACGATCTGCGGTTCCAGAAATACCAGCAGAACCAATGACCCCTGAGATGCCCATGAAAGAAACAGAACAAAAAGACATGAAAATTGGAAACGAAGTAGAAAGCATGAAACTCAAAGATGAAAAGATCGAAATGTTGGCGGCCAGCGAGAAAAAAGAGGAGAAAATGGAAATCCCCATGCAGCCCGTTCAATAAGTCGCTTAAATAGCCTTCAACTTAGCAATAATATGTATAAATATGTATCTGAGTGTGTGAGGTTTTACCGTAGTATCTGAACACAAGAGGGCTACTGTACCAAATAAATCACGGCAAAAACGAAAACTGATACGGGATCGTGTTTTTGGACGCTATCTAACTGTTAGATATGCGATTAGTCATTTTTGTAAGGATTAAGGAAATCAAGCCGAAATAAAGCGCTGAAACTATTTAAGAGTTGTTTATTTGACACTGTTGTATGAGTTTATCTGACTTGACTTATATTGATTTATCAGTTTTTTTTTTATCTTTCATACATTAAATAACAAAGTCCCCAAAGGTATATCTTCACTCGATATTTTTTAAAATGGAGATATAACTCAATTTATAATTATCCGCCTGATCAGTTGGGCGCACGTAGGTAAATAATTTGACGTATATATTTTTTTACATTCCAACACCCATTTTAATTTATTCAAAATCCATATAAAACGAACATTTCTTATACCTATATATTTATAACAAATTTTCAGCCTCGATAACCTCATTTCTAAGAAAATGTTGTCAAATTTATAAGTTCAAAACATTTTTTACTAATTAATGCCCACTATATTTCTCAGGGTTCAAACGATCTCCATATAAAACTTCATCAAAAATGCTTTACGATTTTAAAGTGCAACTGACCAAACAGCCCGTAGTTATTTTCGCATTTGTAATAAATAATAATAATCTCCATAATAGGAACTAGTAGGTACTAGAACATATAATTTTGAGAATAAAATCTTAAATTGTTAGTTAACTAACATATCAAAACCTTCACTATATAAGAATTATAAATAAAACGTTTATTACAATAGAATTTTCCATTACATATATTTATGTTCATTATATTCCAACGTATAAACAGCTACCCATAACTTGTTATTTATTGTTAGAACAGTTAAATTTAATGTAATGAATAAGTAAAAGTTTGACGTTCGAATAATTTTTATTACGTTTGACTGAAGTAGGCGTTTTACTAAAATACTAGGCGCCTATTATTACTAAAATAAAAGGCGTATTTAATATACAAGTTTCTGTAAAACATAGAACTTAGAAATAATAAATGTAAAACAGAAATAGAACAATATGTATACCTATATTAATAATATTAATAAACTAAAAAACAATATAAGATGTGGGTAACATAAGAGTTTATAAAAATGTTGCAAAAGAAACGGGTCTGATTGTATTGGTCGGGCTGATACTGAGCGCCCACTCCCGGCCGCTATCCCACTACTGCCCGATACGGGGACTTTTGGC
>DWJK01005730.1:0-10959 GCA_018248815.1 Croniades pieria auraria
AGGCAGAGGAGTGTAGAACACTCCCACGTTTCACCGGTTACGTTTACGTCCCACTATGGAATAGGTGGTGAGCCTATAGCCATGCACCGGGCACAAACTTAAAACGCACATTTTTAAGAGATGCGCGCTAGTATTTGAACCCGGTCTCCCGGAGTGAGAGGTCGAATTTCAAACCACTAGGCTAGGCTATCACTGCTTCAAAGTTAAACATAATGCTTTCATTAAAGTTACAACATTTTTGTAATCTTCCAGCAAAAAAGAACATTGATATTTGTGTTTCTGTGTAAAATATTTCTAAATTCATATTATCTAAGCTTTATATAAACATAGAGAGCTTCCGTTCCTCATCAAACTGTGCGCAGTTTGGCGGGTTATGTATAAATATAGTTGTATATATGTTTGCTGGCAATGGATAAAAAAAACCATACAGTGTTTATCTCAATTGGAAAAAACAAATTGCTAGCGACTTTGAAGCATGCGTTTCAGTATGTGCGTGTCTAAATAGTACAATTTGTAACAACGTATTTCAAGAATTAGGAACATTACGTAGCGCATTCACCACTGCGCTTTGTTTGTCGTAGTACTTCACTACGAAGTGAACTGCTCTACTTAAATAAATTTATTGTACGTGCCATATACTCGTGCTTAAGGCCTGAAACTGCGTTAAGCGGGCGCCCGCGACGGGCAACCATCGCGTGCCTACGTGCGTGGACACGTGGGTGGACTCCGTGGGAACGCGACGGTCGTCGTCTCGGGGAACAGTCGCGGAGACCGAATTATTTTATTTACGCAGTGTCGCTAGTTCAATTTTAATGGTGTGCGGGTGCACGTTGTCGGTGCCGTTGCGTGGGTGCGGGGCGCGCCTCCCCGTGACGGACGCCCGCGCAGGTCCCCGCGACGTAGCACTTTTGTATGAAACCGCGTGGGTGCCCGCCTAACGCGGTTTCGGGCCTTTAGTAACAATTTACGTTAAGCTTCAAGTCCCTACTTATTTTAATCTTGCAATTTATGTGCAGAACCAATTTGCATAATTGTTTCGAGCGATATGACCTGCAACAGGAACTCGCATTGTAAATTGTACAGTAGAGTATAGCAGAAATGTAAAGTGTAGCAAAAATACGTAGTAATGTTATTATCGAAAAGTTATTTAAAGAGATTTATAGGAATAATTCAAATCAAGGGTGTGTCTTTTCACAATGAGAAATAATGGTAACAAGACAATGTTGGAATTGACCACTATACACACATTTTATTACTCCTTATAATTTACTGCTAATAATGAATACCCTGTCATTATTCATATTATTTCTGATTATTTATGATAATCAACTGTAACACAGAATATAGCACTGAAGGGCGATATTGTATATAGTTTTAGGTTATCAAATAGTTTTAGACGACACATTTATCCCGAATGACGATCTGCGAAAGGCTGCAGGCAAATACAAGATGCGACAAGCTGAGGACAGGCCGCAATGGCACTTATTGAGGGAGGCCTAGGTCCAGCAGTGGACTGAGATAGGCTGATGAAGATGACCACGATTTACAGAACTTTTAAGATTTGCAAGTCATAGTTTCAATTTAGATAGTCGGGGAGTTCAATTTAGTGTAGCGTAAAAACTTTTAGTTACAGAAAATACAGACATTACAATTGATATATGTATATGACAAAATGTATCAAAACCATTGCGTATACCAAATCAGTAATAAAATAATAATAATAATCGACCCATTTGTCATTCCACTGTTAGTATATAGGTCTCCTCTCATATTGAGAGGGTTAAGGCCATAGTCTGCCACGCTGGCCAAGTGCGGGTTGGCAGACTTCGCACACCACAGTTTTTTTTTTTTATATAAATTCGTGCAGTTTTCCTCACGATGTTTTCGTTCACCGTTATCAAGTGACATATAAATTTAAAACGCACATCTGTAAAGAAGTGCGCACCATGGATTTAAATCCAGCACCCCAGGAGTGAGAGGCACTTCCTTAACCACTAGGTTATCACTGCTTAAATCACTATACAACCACGAAAACGGTACGAAGCTATCAGCTGACTTAGAGTAAACAAATAAACGGGAATGTACTTACGTTGTAAATTCATAGCCGGAGGAAATATGTGATGATTTCTCATGGCAGCGTCCTGGGGCCGCGCGCACTGTGGTGGCGGCGGCTGATATCGCATACCCTGGTACCGGTAAGCCGCCTGCGACATCTGACCGCACGACGCCAGCTCGCCCCATGATAGCTCACCACCACCGGAGCCCAGACAGCCACCTTCGAACCCACCTCCGGCGCCACTCAAGTAACCGTACTCCATGACCCTATCTATGCTACCTTTAGCTATCTAAGCAAGTTACTTCCTGTCATGTGCTCGAACCTGTTCGTTGGTAGTTTAAAAAAAGGAAAAGCTCGCGGAGGCAGCGCCGCGCCACGCAGGGCGCGTGCGTCTCGTACCGGAGACCGTCGCGCGAGGGCTCACAACCGCATAATTAGATGAGCCGCGGTATATCGAATTATGCCGATTACAGACGGTATCGAATAGCTGCGATAGTTTTTGCCAGCGTGGAGGACCGCGCGCTCGCCCCACTTGAAATCGAATGATAAGCCTAATTCAATAAGGGTGAGCTTCGAGGACGGGGCGGGGCGCGCACCCCCGAGGCCAGACCAATGGCCGCCCCGGCCGGCTGCGCCACGCCGTGCCATTGGCCGCGCGCGCACAGCCGCCCTGCTCCCGCCCGAGGGTGCGTGTCACGACACTTGTCTACTTTTCTTTTCGCCGACAGTTCCTTTGTCATTGAGGAAAATAAAAAAGTTGTAATTAACGATCCAGGTACGTACTACTTAACGAATGGCCGCTGATATTTCATTGGAGTTAGCTTTGCACTTTAATTGCATCTTAGTTCCACTTTTGCTTAAATCGGACTCCTAACTTATAATTATTATCTCAAAACCATAATAATAGAGAGATATTTCCAGCAGTCAATGATATTAAACTTTATCACATGTGCTTTAATTGTTCACGTAAAGTTTTGAATTGTTTGTTAAATTGACGTAAGGGAGCACGTACGAAAGTTCTGATAAAACTTTTGTTTTTGAACACCATTTTGCGGATATCATTGACTTGTTAAATCTTCTAAATATCATACAGAACTTTAACAAATCACCATTATAACTGAACAAACGAGTATTAACAAATCGGGAAGCTAACAATTTCGAAGTTAAACCACAATAAAAATAACGGTTAAAATGTACGGAGAGCGTGAGAAAATGAGCCGTATAATATTCACAATACTGGAACGAGGCGCGGTCCCGCGGGACGCCGCGCATCGGGACGTCGCGACGTGCGACTTCGGCTCACTTATTTATCACTCATACTAATTCCATTAAGTTCCGTTCAAATTTCATTTTTTTTTAATGTGTGACGAAAATATTCTCAACTATCTAGACATATTTTGTTGTATTATGCAATTATGTAACTTTATACACAATACATTTCTATACATGAATAAATAGATATGTACTTTCGTTTTCATTTCTGGCAGGATAATTTGAATTAAAAACAATGGTGTATAGAGTACAGCAGTACCAAAGTTCTTTGGAAGGTTTTCAAAACATTATTAAATTCGCGAATGCCCACAACTCAAATCTTTCATAAACAATTTTAATTCTACAAAATGTGCTATCAAAACAATTAAAATAACTTGTTATTTCAATGACAATTATGCAGGCTCTAGTATAATATATAAAATGAAGAAACTTAGCCCTTCATGCATACTTAGCACTGATTTATCATTGTATCGGTTTCAGATATTCTGGTAAAATATTATGTGTTAAAAATATATTTCAAAACTGATTTGCTCGTGAGAAGTAAGACATATAGGATTTGATTTTCACAATGGAGTTAGAGCGCGCTGCTCCCCCGGGAGCTGGCGGGTGGCCGCGTGCACTGCAACGTTCCCAACGTTCCTGCGACTCCCGCGACGTTATTTATTATTAATATATTTAATACACTATAAATTCCCTTTTTTTATTCGCGGTGGCTTCCCCAATCCTTTAATTGATGAAACACATTAGAAAACACGGACTACGGCCTTAACCCTCTCAATATGAGAGGAGACCCATATTCCAACAGTGGAATAACGAATGGGTCGATTATGATACAAGAATTTTGAGTAAAAAATAAAATTACCCTTTTGTTGATCTACACTAAATTTTACTCCTATCATTAAACTTAGGAAAGTTTTGATTTGTTGAAAAATAAATTGACAATACATCTATAATAATTAATGTAAATAAAAAAAAAATTCGCGTTTTGCCGTGACGTAAATTATCTGATAACCAAGCAAAAACGAACTTAACCAGAGGTTCATAATCTGCGGTTTATTACATTTTCACTAAACAGTGTTGCTGGTCCAAGCCCATTGCAGTGAAGATAAAATTTGAATACCAGCACACTAATGGCTCCGACGGTAGACAGACAGCTCTTCACTCCAGATCTCCACAAGGAAGGCTATGGCGACGTCTCAAGATGATACTTTCATAACGTAGTGCGTTAATTTTATGACAGCGCTTTCATTTCATGGAATAGACAGGAAGAGAATAATAACTATGTTGAAGTAACACTGCCATAAATCCTCGTTACAAAATACGAAATCCTTTTAACCACCTTAAGGGCTAACTTAACTAGTTTTTTTTTTTAATTCTATGCAATTACTAATTTGAGGCATAAGTTTTAAAATTGATGGCAGCAAAGTGTAAGTAGATTGATTACTACAATGTTCATTAGTCATTACTAAAGTCATTGTTTGTAGTGTGTTTGGTTTCAATTTATGATCCAAAGCATACTTCGTTTTATCTATTACCTAGAAATGCGTTCAAATTACCAGCACATAAAGTCTTAACGTAACATCACGCCTGTAATCCCCGAAGGAGTAGACATAGGAGGATGGTACACTTCCACGTTTCAGCTGTTACGTTTACGTCCCTTGAAATAGGTGGTGAGCCTATTACCATACATCGGACACTGATCCAGACTCCGAGTCACTACTACCAATACTAAATTAGTAAATTCCTATAGTACCTGACCCAGGATTTTAACCCAGGACTTTCCGTTCGGCAGTCGCAGTTGCGACCACTTGACCAACGAGGCAGTCAATCGTAATCAGTTTATCGGAATTAAGGTTTCAAATAGTCATAAAATATTATAGTATCAAGTATAAATCAGTATAAACGCAATTATCACCTTCTGTCAACAGCCAACTGACGTAATAAACGCACTAAAACTGATGACAGAGTCCTTAAAAAATAGAACGAGATCAGGTCTTTCTATTTTGGTTGGACCCTAATCTTGTGGACGGGCACCATATATGTACTTGATTAAGATTGCTGGATGACTAATAGGTTCAAAAGTAGCGTAAGACGCCCTCAAGTTATATAGAGTGGCGATATACGCAAAGTGGCTGACAGCGGTTGGATACCAAGAGCTGAAGATCGAGCTCAGTGGGGAACTACTAGAGAAAACTATTTCCAGCAGTGGACAGAAATAGGCCAAAGATTATAACTACGAGAATAGATTCAGCTAGGATATTAATGCTGATCATTATATCCTACAGTGCTGAGATAGGCAGAAAAGATGGCTACGCCCAAATCGAAGTATAAACATGGCATGTTCAATATACGAACAATAAAGATAAGGGAGTTACGGAACAAGAAGTCGAACCGGAGAATATCAAGTGGTATCTTATCGGTTTGTTTGAAACTGGCATAACATCATCACGTTTCGGCGAACGGTTAAGCAGAGGAGTGCAGTACTACCGTATTTCATTTGTGATATTATAATATACATCCTATACAAGAGGGGATGAGCCTATTGCCGTACACTGGGCACTAATATGGACTCTGAGTTATTAATGGAAGTTCCAAGTTATAAAAACCCAACAAAACTTTGCCCGATCCGGGAGTGAAACCCAAGACCTCATTCTTTGCAGCCACGCTCGCGACCACTAATCCAAGACAACCAAGACAGTCAAAACTTGGAAATTGGCATTTCATTTACATTAAACAAAAGATGGTGCCCCACGGAAATGAACATAAAAACAGTGATTAAGAAGACTAATTTTAATGCGTGCGAACCACATTAATGTTGCAAAGCAAACTATTACAGTAATTGGCGGTCGGATTATTATCACATGAGCAGCTCGTTCGTTTAATTGGGATGCAAATAAATATTTAATGGTTGAGGATTGATAATGCAATGAGATATAATTATAATAACGTGCACTGATGCTTGTTGATCGACCGCTAATCTCAAATGGGTAGATATTAAATTAAATGTTCGGCAAATAAGTAGAAAATAGCTATTATTATATACAAGTTTCTGTCGAAGACGATAGTGCTACCATCTATGCGATAGTGCTGCCATCTTTTCAATTACAAAAGTGAAAGTACCTACTGAAATACTATGGTGCCATGTCACTACAGTAGTGTCCTGACATTGTTACTTGTTACTCGTATTAAACACACACTCTCTGGTAACGAAATAAGTAGAAAAAATTCAATAATACTGTATTCTTAGGTGCCTGATTTAAATTTGGAGCTTTTTCCGATTCTTTTGTCATACCTCTGCTGGAATATGGAATACGTAACTTATGCCAATTTTAGATGACGCAGAAGTGTAATTTATGTCATTTCACGGTAAGGTTACAATACATTAAACGGTACGTATATTTTTATATCGTAGTCCCTCAAGTAGTAATGACTGAAACGCAAAAAGCTGAATTGTCAAATCCTCGTAATTTCGAATGTAAACTGTATGTAATCGTGTAATATTTCATGTTCGCTCGACGTACGCAGGATTAATACATCGCAATATCAGAAATTCCATTTGATAACTAACGACATGAACAACATACAATGGCGGTTGCGACCTTTTAACTCCGCGCGCCGAAGTTCAAATATTAATTAAGCTCGGTTATCTTTGATCCGCTCAGAAATTAATGGGCTTTAATCAAATATTCCATATTTAAGCACAAAGCTAAAAGTTTTGCTATTTCACTGTTAATAGGGTCAGATGCGTTTAAGATAACTAAAATTGAGCTCTAATTATTTTCTGTTTTTATTTTTATAACTAGTTTTTTTATTAGTACTGGTTTAATTTTTTTTATATTTACGAGTTTCCGGCCTGCTAGCATTTATGTGTTAACTGCGACCAATAATATAATGAAATAAACACCCGGGAAGTGAGCTTCTTTAAAAAGTAATAAGTCTATGCCCTCAGTTCAATCCAGCCCCAATACTCACTGCCCACAGAGAGAGAGAGAGAGAGTAAGCATGAAACATTCTCTTACAAACTGCCTCACTGTGTCAACTGGTAGCTTTTAAGCCGCCTCATAGTGTCTTAAGATACGAAATATTATGATGTAAAAGAAGTATGAAAATGCTCTGCCTTAAAAGCAATATAGAAAATGAAACCACGTTAAGAACTTGATTAATGGCTACGCACTAGAAGTCCCAAGCGAAACCTCTTTCCATTATCGTTATGTTATGATGTATTTATCAAAACTCCAAAAAGAAATATTCCATCTCAACTGCCAGTCATAACTCTATCTCTGTTACTCGTAACCGACAAAACGCGCGACACGCGACATAAATCAGCGCGGAACGCTTTGTCGCAGCCATTACCTTCTTTTTGTCGTAAATGTGTCTCACATGTATCCATTGCCTTTTTTGTCGGGAAAGTGTAAGACATATAGTACATCTCTTAAGATATTGTTGCGTAATTCTTTCCGCGTTATATTCGCGTTGTGATTCTTTTTGTGCTCAATTCGTTGACAGATGAGCGTTTATTATGTTGTTGGGGCGTGATATGTTTTTGCTGATTTAATCCGTCAGAGTACAATGTTGGGAAACAGCGATGTCTTCTTCCAATTTCGCGTTACGCATCTTTGTAATCCGAAGAAACGTTAGAATGGTACCCGAGAAAGTATAAAATTTCTCACGTTATAAATGTAGTAAGTTTTAAGGCAAGTATTTTATAAAACTAGGACCTTAAATTTAGCGATGATAAATTCAGTGATTGTAATTAATCGGTAACTTAATATTATTTTGTGCTTTTAAAATATTTCATACTGTAACTTAATTTCGACAAACCGACAGCCATCATCACGCCGGTCAGTTACGGGGTAGGCAAGTAGTACCAAGTGCGAAAATGTTTTTCCTTGCAGACCAGAAGTACTTCTAGATTCCGAACTCTTCATATATAGACGATTTTGTCCAAAGACTTTTGAATACACCATGAGCCAGTAACTGATATTTGGTCAAGATAAGACATTGTGCTCCAATTACCTATTAAATGAATAACAATTATAAAATAGGTAGAAGTATTCATAACGTCCATTAGATAGTTCGCAGATGCTCCAAGACATTGGAATTATTATTTCTGTTTGAACAGAAAAAAAAGAACCTAGGACCCCGAACTGCAGTCGCGCTTGCAACCACTCGATCAACGAGGTAGTCAGCAGATTGATCACAAATGAAACAAAACTGGTGGGATTTAATTTTTATGTGAGTTTTGCTTTTATGTATTTAAACATTTAATAACTCGATATTGCATAGGTTATTATTATATCAATATGTCGGGTTCCTTAGGGTTAAGCAGAAAGCATGGAACATCCAATATTTCTGTCATTACAAACTGGATGTATTTCTTCCAAATTCTCTTCTTACCCGCTTCGCTCGCTTGGTATTGATTATTACCTAGTTGTCATTACTTTGTGGTATGCAGAACAATATGAAAAATAAATTTTGTAATTTTTTCGTACCGATGCTTGTTTCCGATTCGAAACGCAACCACAGACAACGCGTCTCCTAGAATGAGCGGAGGCCTCAGGTGGCCTCACCTGACACGGGCCTTAGGCTGGGAGTTTATTTATTACGCCTGCTCCCCTCATTTACATGGTTCTTAGGTGCGCTATAATTAAGTCCTCGTTCCCTCTAATTTTCTGTCCACGTTGCCCTGTTTGAAGAGGCATTTGATTATTTAATTCGGGAAAGATAAGGTTCTAAGCCTGTGCAATGTTCGCCTATTTATTTTAATTAGAATTGGGATGAAACAAATAAAAGAGACACGGTTGTCTATTCGAATTTTAGATTCCATAAAAAATGTTCTATAAAAACGCAACATCACGCGTGTAAACCCCGAAGGGGTAGGCAGAGGAGTGTAGTACACTTCCACGTTTCACCAGTTACATTTAGATCCCTTGGAATAGGTTTGAAGGCCTATTGCCATACACCGGGCACTGATCCAGACTCCGACTCACCACTAGAAATTCTAAATTAGAAAATTCCCATAGTACCCGACCCGGGATATGAACCCAGGGCCTCCCGTTCGGCAGTAGAGCTTGCAACCACTCGACCAACGAGGTAGTTTAATGTACTTACTATATGCGGTGTATAGTGATATTTCAAGCTACCGTATCTACTTTTATGAATTTGGTAAGCAGTTCCTTTTGCTAGAGAATGTATCTTGAGATACCACATAAAATTTTATAAATATACTTAATTTTTTTTCATATAAATAGGTACATATATATATGTAGGTAATAAAATTTAATATTAAGTACTATTATTAAACAATATAGCGCTTTTGTATATTCCGATATTCGAAACGGCAAACATTTTTAAAACAATTGTTTCTGGTTGTCAGTTTTTGTTCTTTGCATATTTAAAAAAAAACTGAAAAGATTACACACCTATTTCCCACGATTCCTTCATATGCCACTCGAATGTATCCTATCTGTGCTTAAAATACAACAAAGACATCAAATACATCAATAGCATCTTACATTAAGGGAATATCTAACTAAATCTTTATAAAGTCGAGGAAACCACGTAGCGACTAGAGCCAAGAAAAGAAAACGCCCATTCAAATCCAAACAGTCCTCAAATCAATAATAGGGACGTGACACAAATGTTAAGCGCCCTAAGTACTAACCCGTCGCCCGGTGTCAATCGGGGGAAGGTGAAGGACTAAAATCATAAAGATTTATTTCTAATGGAACATCAAGTGATATTTTCGCTGATAGTTCTTGGTCTCGACACCTATCTGCTGAAGATTTTATTACATACCCATAATTGCTTGAGATTTAAGAAAAAACGTTGCGAATTAAATGTTCCAATGAAAGGAACAAAAATCCGAAACGTTCAAAAATGAAAATAGCATGAAAAACAAAATAAAATGACATATAAAGATCTGCTGCAAATATAAAGCGCGCGGCGAAAAATGAGAAAAGATCTCTTTTTCACCCCATCATTGACTGGTTGACCATGTTGACCTTCCTGTTTACAAGAACGAGGTTCGTATGAAAAACCCCCCCCAATCGTCCTAAGCCAATATATACCAATAAGCTGCAGAGGAAATCCGGGTATGAAACAATATAAAACTGCTTATTCCGTTCTCTTGATATATGTTCGTTGAGCGGGCTTATGTCACGACTATTGACGCGGGTCCCGTTTCCCTAACGCGTCGAATTTATCACGTGTTATATTGACGTTGCGTGACATTTAGTCCTTGAAGAATCCCTCATTATTTCTGTCGGAAACATTGTTGTTTACCTAAGCTAGCGAAAAGTTAGGCAAAACGCTTAATAGTGGAATTTTATTTGATTTATGAGTATATAGAGGCCATTGATGTTAGTTGAGTATTCATAAAATCGTATATGTTTATAACATTTCTCTTTAGTTCTCGTAGTTGCTAACAGTCATGTGAATATATTTATAGTCAGGTATGATAATAATTACAAGCAGTGATAGCCTAGTGGTTAAGAAAGTCAGCCTCTCACTCCGAAGGTGCTGGGTTCAAATCCATTGGGCGCACCTCTTTACAAAGGTGCGTTTTAAATATCACTTGCCAAAGGTGAGGGAAAACATAGTGAGGAAATCTGCACACCCTAGAATTTATA
>DWJK01005731.1:0-10958 GCA_018248815.1 Croniades pieria auraria
GACTCCGAGTCACTACTAGAAAATCTAAATAAGAAAATCCAATAGTACCAGACCCGGGATTTGAACCCAGGGCCCCCCGATCGGCAGTCGCGCTTGCAACCACTCGACCAACGAGGCGGTGTAGTAGATTTGTAGACAAAGTTAGAATCGTCCAAGAATACGTGCGAACTATCTTAGTACCAAATTATAATATAATGGATTAAGCTTTTTTGACCTCAAAATATAACTATCTCTTTGGCATTGATAATATTACTATGGATAATTTAAATTTGTAATCCAAGTCGTGTTAATTACAATTAAAAGTGTTCTTAAACCAAATGGCATGATTTCTTAAAATATTAATGATTATATCACGCTTGTAATTTAACCGTTTCTTCTATGTTTCGTGTACGTTCTATTCCAGTAAAGAAGAGCTCGGTCTTGCCATAGAAGTTCTGTCGAAAATTGTTTGTCTATAACGAAAATGTGTGGGTCTTCCTTTTGGAGTGGCCGCCATTTGATTGGGAGTAATCGGGACACTTTTGGAGTGGGGTTTCTGAAAAACATACAATTTAATAAAAAGCTACTTAGATATAGAATAATCAAATGAATAGGCAAATAATTTAGGTGGTAGGGATGTATGTATGTAGGTCTTACCTATACATTACTTGATTGCGTTACATGCGATAGTTAAAAATTCTTTAATAAAGACCCGCTAGTTTAAAAAAAGAACATAAATTTGTATTTTTAAAGTCACCTGCCACAATGGTTTATTTGCATTGAAACAGCGCAGCAGAACAACTGAAGCGTTTTAAACTTCATTACTTATGTAAGAACAAGTTATTCCTGCCAGTTAACATAAGACGAGCGAATTTCTTCAGCGATAGTTAGAAATGTTAAATGCAAGTACCAGTTCTAGCGGACTACAGTCACTAAAAATTGTAAAGGGAATTTAATACATTTATTATCAGTAAATAATTTTATAGCAAAATTACTCACCCGTATTTAACAAAATTAGTCCACATTTTAGTCATTCTCTCTATCATTGTTTTATCTGCATTTGTCAATGGTATATTTGCTAGAACCTTAAACATGTAGAATAGCTCATCGGCGTGTGTTGCACCCGGATAATTTCTATAACCGAACAGAAACTTTGGAAAATTGAGCATACCATCGTAACCAAACTTGTACGCGTAGACTGGTTTGTCTATGGTGTTCAGTAAAATATTCATTGTAGACACGACAGGATACACGATATGCGAATCACCGACGTACTTTGCAAATTTCCAAAGCATTTCTTTAGATATATTTTCCTCGCCCATGTATATATCTTTTAAATTACTCGCAATTTGGACTCTTTCGTCTTCTGTTGGTATTAACAGATCTCGCGGTAAAGAGCTATTGAAACTAAGCTTTGCTATTGTTGTATCATTTTCTTTCCCGACAAACATATATCCTTCGGCGCTGTTGTATCCTATTACGAGTGGTACTTTATTATATTTACCTGTCTTGATTAAATTGTATGGCGTGTCTGGAAGAAATTGGTCAACGCCGGGTATCTTATCTTCAATACACGGAACAAATATGTTTTCAGATAACACAGTGTCACCATCGGCTCTTGGAACTCTAGTGCTGAGCAGTTTCCTTGATGACTGTGCATTCAGAATTCGATAAAGCTCTTTCGGATTTTTTGTGTAATAGCCCATCTGTTCTGCCAACAAGCTAGCAGTTTTTAACGGTTCAAACTGCATACTCCAGGGAGACATCGCTGAACCGCTTTGCATGATTGCTTTATGAAAGAGTCCTTTCGACATTGGTGACACTAGATGGTAGACAACCGACGCAGAACCAGCACTCTCCCCGAAAATAGTTATGTCATCAGCGTTCCCGCCGAACGATTTGATGTTATTTCTTACCCATTTCAACGCTTCTACTTGGTCTTTTAATCCAACATTTCCTGGAGCTTCTTTTATTCCTAGACATAAAAATCCTAGAATTTCTAATCTATAGTTAAATGTAACTAATATGACATCATGTTTGATGAAATATTCTGGGCCGTAGAGAAATGGGGATCCAGAGCCGTCTCTGAACCCGCCTCCATGGATGTAGAACATGACAGGTCTAAGTTGATTAGACTCTCTTATTGGTGTGTAGACATTCAATGTTAGGCAGTCTTCTTGTCCAGCCAGACGAGTGCTGGTAAACCGCTGGAAGCATCTAATTTGTTCGTCGTATGCATTCAAGATACCCGTCCAACCTGGTTCTGGTTCTGCCGCCTGGAATAGTAATAATATGATCACATTAACGTCAGTGTGATATCGATGTCAGGGGGACTTGGGAAACGTGATAATACTAAAATTTGTGTTGTTAAGTGATATTATTATTTGTTAATAAAACTTTTACGTTAGTTTCCATGTAAAATTTTTATAAATTCAAGTTTTAATTTCATTACTTTGAAATTTATTTAGAGCCCTCTTCGTTTTTTATTAGACCGATTTCGCAGTCTAACGTTTGTTATTATCACATAAAAATTCTGCTGATATAAGGTAGAAAATAATAGATAACTTATCATGACGACTGTGGAAATCTCTTTACGTTACAGCTAATTGATCAATTTATAAATAGAAAACATTGTTTTTTATAGACTTCGCTCTGACCCTATACCTCAGTATGGATTCCGATTCAAAACTTCGTCGCTGAACTACGTTTACGAATGACATGAATTATTTTTAAAATTTATTATTCATGAATTACACAGCACAATATATTAGTTATTCTTAACGGCATTTGTTTTCGAGCAGTAGAAAAATAAATATCTAAAGTTGCTTTATTGTTTTAATTCATTACAATGCCGCGACGGCGCTCTTCATGGATGTCTAAGTCTATGTACCAGTACTAGACTGGTAGAAGATGATGATGATGACGAATGTACTTACCTGGAATCTTTTCGTCATACTGGCGTAGGGGATCCCGACGTAACGCACATGCGAGCCGTCATGAGCGATAGTCCCCCGCAGCAAGCCGCTTCGTACTCGCACCGGGTCTGTGGGCTGCGGTACTAATCTAGCAGCCCACAGTGACCACAGCACAGTCCATTGCAACCGCATTTTGGTCACATTGACCACATCAGTACAACTGTTCACTGTTACACATTGAAGTACTTTACGAGTTCACATTACTGTTATTGTGTTTTCATCATTAATTATTATTAAAACCATTATTATTAACATTTAATTGTTAAAACATGTGACGAAACAGTCAATTCTGTAGACGAAACCGCACACTGTTACTAAAAAAGTACAAAGTTGTACAAAATGTATGTACTTTAAAGCATATTTACATTACCTATACATAAAAATATTAACGATTACTCGTATAAACACAATAGTTAGACAATCAGGACAGATGCGCTGCACTTCCCATTAATAAACAAAACACTTATAGAACTTTATCACACACTGTTGAGTAGAACTGGTCCTCATAATACATTGCACTTTGTTCTTGAGTCGAACTTATCCTTATATTGCACTTTGTTCTGTAAAAGAAAAACCCAAGTAGATGATCCTCGTGCATTGTCTTTTTAAATTAATATAATATAATATTACCGTGGAAACAAACGTCTGTTAATAACGTATTTTTTTCAAAAACAATTAGATTATTTCAAGTTCATTTATATTTATTATCTGTCGTTTCTACATTTTTACGCATATTTTAAATACAGAAGCCACAAATGAATAGATACGTCTGCGATCTGTTTGAAGCAGAACGATACAAGCTTGATGTATAATAATAATGCCGTTAACCGATTACGACTACGACAAATTTCACTTGCGGTTAATGAAATATTTATGACAGGAAATTGAACCTTATTTACTACCTAATAAAGATTTTCAAGCGTGGATTATTGTATTTGTAGTTTTGTGGTTGTTTTGTAAGCGATGAGTATAGAATTTATGTAACCGTTGGCGACTCATTTCTAGGAAAGTACTTATAAGAGTTTTTACTGTATGTATAATGGCATTTTCTATTTATTAGCACATAGTATTTACGTGCATTTAACTATCGTTGCGTTTCATTTTTTATTTTAATTCATACATTTTAAAATATAAAATTTTTTTAGACATTAAATTTTTAATGATAAATAATATTGTCCAACATTCGAAATTTGAACAAAGTTGACAAATTAATCATCAGTGTTTTATTTTTTCTACAACCAATATTTATGTGGTCACAAAACATGACAACAGTTTAGAATTCAAGGTAAAGCCAGGTACAAATAAGATGATAGCTAAGTTGACTGTTAAATGTGTGTGCAACTTTATAATGTTAAACCATGAACAAGCCACATACAACCCAAATGGAGTATAAACTTCATCTACTTCAAATCGGGTAGTCTTTTTTTACTCTAAAGGAAAGGCTGTGTACAATAACTTACCTGTATTATTAAATAAAACTACACTTTTATCTCTCATATCGCAGAAAGTAACAAGTTTTGTCGAGGCACATCAATCCGAGTCGTTTTACTACACTGAGACCGGTTTAAATAGGATAACGTATGACGGGCTAGTTTCTTACGAGAAGATTGAAATTATTAAGCAACCATCCATTGATTTAAGGACTTTTACTAATATAATTATAATTTTTCAATATACAGAAAATTTAATATCTTTATAATTAAGAGTGGTAAATTACATAATAAATGAAATGTTAAACATAAATGTTTTTATTACGATAAATTAACGCCATCTGTGTAGAATAACATGCAACATACGCTTAAGATATTTCCGCCTGCTACCTTCGGACACAACAGCTAGATAAGCTGTGGTTACCGCGGCCAGTGTACAAATGGACCGACAATGACCCACATGCTCATCTGAGAATGTTCGCCCCACCACATCCGACCATGACCGTACAGATAATTTTTAATACGATGAAGTGTTAAATATACATCGTCCGTCTCTTTTTAAAATGTTTTCTTTGTATTTTTATAGCATTTTAATATTTTATATAATAGTAAGAGTTTATTAAAAAAATATGCACTTACCATAAATATGAACAAGGATAACAATGTGAGAGATGAATTCTTGGCGAACAATAATTCATTACTTATAGCGTGAGATTGCCAAGAAAGTTATGCTGAAGACATTTATAAATTCTTTTGTCTTTGCCAATGTAACGTCGAAAATATGTTTGTAGATTTAGTTCATCATTACTCCATATTAGGACATAGACCTCCGCCAATGGGCGCCATCGCGTCCTTTCCCCGGCTCGCCGCATCCAGCATTGTTCATTGGCGAGGCCAATGTCCAGCAGTGGACTAAGATAGGCCAATGATGGTGATGATGTTGCTATAATAAAAGTATTTTTCTTTTCTACCTGTGCTAGTACCGCTAAAGGGGAGCTACGGGCGATTGGACATCCTATTTCACGAACGTTTGTGCTTTGCCCTTAAGGTCCAAGCAAGACTCTGAAGGTCCATTATCTAATCATAACCAATGCAACCGGACCTACACATGCTCAATAATTGTGCCGACAATAACTACCCTTTGACCTTAACTAATATCGTGATAAATTAACATAGAATTAGACTAAAAAAGGCATGTAACGTAAATTATATATACTTAATAGGTATTGTATTATTTTTGGGCCCTGTTTTCGAACAGTGCTCAATAATAAAATAGAAGAAATTATCTGTCCTTTATATACTTCAATATCATTAATTAATAATTAATTAATTAGGTCCGTCTATATGTAAATCCCACAAAATGTAACATAACCAAAACCTACCGGGGTAACTCTAACGCTAGATAATTACAGTCGATTGCAAATTAAAAAAAAATGGATTCTTTAATTTACCCTCATCTCACTGCAATGCTGTATAAATCAAGCCCTGAAGGAACCAAATAATTAACAAAGTAATACTTAATAATAAGTTTTTTATCTTATTTTAAACTACAGTACCTATGACATTTTATGTCATTCTTTTTGAATTGAAGCTATAACCAAATCTATTATTATTACGCATTACACATTATATATGTGTTTAATAATAATAATATGCATGTTATTGCAAATAACGACATTTTTACCGCCACTCAGAAGCGCATAAACACCTGAGAGAAGCCATAACAAGTCGTAACGATCGGTAGCCGAGATAAAGTACACGCGCGACTACCGAGGAGATAAATAATTTCTTTAGGGTTGTCACTTTTTGAAAATAAACGCAACAAAGTAATAAATAAATAAATCGAATCAATATAATCGTACGGGAATTATGTCTTTTGTTTCCCCTGAATGAATAAAAATCTAAACATGCTACTCTGGTAATACTATAATAAATCCTATCGCCGGTTCAAATTTTTTCCGGAACTGTAAATATGCCAGCCCTAGGCATAGTTGATAGTAGCAACCCTGTAGGTACAATTACTGATAATCAACTTGCCTTGAATGACGAAACGCTACACTAGAAAACTGTGCCACTAATTCGCGTCCGGCGTTGAGGCGCGACGGCCGCCGCACGCGTTCAACAGTCACTAACTAATCAGTAACAGGACATAAACATATTTCGGTGCTGTTAAGTAACTTGTAACAAAAGCTAACAATGATGTATATCGGTTATTGTGTTTAAATAATAGTAAAGTAAATTTATTAGCAAGAAATGCACGTAGTGTTTGATTATTGATGTACACTAAAATCATTGCACTATGATTATTTATAAATTTACATATTAATATGCGTTTTTTGGTTGCTTGTTTATTGTAAAATATATTTGTATTATTGGTTATCAGTGTGCTTTCGTCTGAGGGAAGTGTTCTAAACTAATATGCTAAGGTTACAAATTAGGATATGCAATACTCACCTTTAAATAAATTAATATCAATAAATAATTGTTTACGGAATAAAAATATTTATTGGCTGACAATAAATTAAGCAGTGATAGGAGTAGTGGTAGTGTTAACCATGGTTCGGATGCAGTGGATGGTGCTGTGGTCGCTTTGGGCGGCGCGGTTCGTGCAGCAACCAACAGAAACCTTGCGGATACGCAGCGGGTTGTTGCGCGGTTTCATTGCCCCGGAAGGCACTCACAAGAGTTACTTATCAATACCTTATGCTACGTATGAAGGTAGATTCAAGGTATATAAAAGGTGATTTATATTTTGTACGTTGTCAAGGTAATTTTATTTGTTCATGTGTAAGAAAAACTGGTGGAGTGACGATATACGCAAAGAGGTTGGCAGTAGTTGAATACGAAGAGCTGAAGATTGAGCTCAGTGGCGTGCCATTGGAAAGGTCTGTGTCCAGCAGTGGACGGGAGCAGGCTGATGATGAGTTTGTATTTTTTATTTACCCTATGCGATCTTTAAATGTTTTTTTAGTACGATGCTGCAGATCACAATGAACAACTTCGTTGAAGATGATACTACCCAAAAGCACAACAATATTATTGCGTAATAAACGTTTGGTAGAAAACGCCAATTGACATTAACCAAAGTTACCAACGTTAAAGGATAAATAAATAAACGAATTTCTAATACTTTCATACAACATTCGATTTCCTTTTTCGAGTAACGTACTATATATGAGCCTTGGTGCACCCGATAGACATTAAAATGTTGTCAGCAGTCATTTGTACGGATTCATAACTCTTTGTGAAGTAATAGACCGGTACTGAGGCTTCGATGCGAAAATGTTGCAAGTAAAGTAGGGCTTGCATAACTGAGCATCGGTTTGAAGCATGTAGTAGAAACACAATAATGCTAGAGTTGTTCCGGTAGTCATTAGAGGTGGCGATGCGTCTTCAGCTCGCCTGAGGTGGAACTGGAATTGGCATATTTGCAATTGCATGTAGGTGTCTGTTAACTGCAGTGGTTGGTTAGCATCAGTTATTTTTATTCCCACATAATAACTGTAAACCATGACAAAGCATGAAATTTATTTTTTTCAGCCTCCAGGTCCTGAATTGACATGGGATGGTGTATTTGAAGCAATTGATGAACATGTGCGCTGTCCTCAAAGAGTGGGAAAGACGCTTGTTATCGGACAGGAAGTTTGTTTAACACTGAATGTTTACACTCCACTAGACGCCGCCCCCGGATCTAATTTAGCTGTTATGGTTTACATTCACGGAGGAGGATTCTACGATGGTTCCGGTTCTGGTTCTCTGTATGGCCCTGATTATTTAGTTACAAAAGATGTTGTGATTGTTTCGATTAACTATAGGCTTAATATGCAAGGTTTTGGATGTTTGGGAATCAAGGAGTTACCAGGAAACGCGGGTATGAAAGACCAAGTCGCGGCATTAAGGTGGGTGAAGCGTAATATAAATGTTTTTGGTGGTGATCCCGATAATGTTACATTATTTGGAGAGAGCGCTGGAGCTGCATCTGTTTCTTACCATGTGCTCTCAAGAATGTCTAAAGGACTGTTCCATAAAGCAATCTTGCAAAGTGGATCTTCTCTTGCACCTTGGGCATTACAATTCAGACCTGTTTACATGGCAAGTCTACTCACTAAAGTTATGTTACACAAGACTGAGGATCCGTACGAGCTCTATAATATTTTAATGAATAAAACAGACGCAGAATTAATAGTCACAAGGGTCCCCCGGAAACCTGGTAACATTATAATATCAGAACTTCTTTACGTTCCCTGTGTTGAAGAAAAGCTCGATGGAGTCGAACCATTCTTAACAGATACACCATTTAATATACTATCTAGAGGAGAATATAATAAAATACCAATAATAATAGGTACAAACAGTGAAGAAGGCTATCTATTTGCATCAATGGAAAATGATACAACAATACCAAAGATAGATTTTATTAAATCCTTGCCTAAAGACCTAATCGTGCCAGATGATGAAAGAATGAAAATAGCTGATAATTGGAAAAGACTGTACTTGGGTAATGAGAAAATTTCACCACAAACCATGGTCAATCTTTCTCGGCTCCATGGAGATCTATATTTCACTTATCCAGTTCTTCAAGAAACTGAACTCCTGTTGAATACCAATGATAAACCATTATACAGTTATAATTTTAAGTATGATGGTCTTAGGAACTTTGCGAAAATTGGGATTGGGGATCCATACAAGAGCGCACCGGGAGCAACTCACGCTGACGATATATTTTATTTATTTAGACAATTCTTTCTACCAAAGATGTTCGAAAATGTAATGATCGAGCGCATGACAACTATGTGGACTAATTTCGCCAAATTTGGGTAAATAACTGTTACTATTTTACTTTAAATAAAGCCCTTTTATAAACCATGTATGATTTCATATTCAAGTAATCTTATCGGTTATGAAGATAAGTTTTATCTTCTAAATGACCAAAGTACAATAAATATATATTACTTCAGAACTTATTGATTCCATCCGCAAAAACTAAGGTTTATGTTAACTTTAAGCTGAATTAAACTACTATTATTATAATGCTAAATAATTTTTTAAAGTCATGTCTTAATAATACATCATTTCTTAAAAATGGTATTCATTCTTGGTACTTAGCTAATTAGAACCGAGTATAATTAATTAAATTATTTATTATAATTATTACAAATTATAATTAAAGGTAATATATGACTGAATTTCAAGATAGAAAATTAATGTGTAATAATTCTGTAAATTTTCCATGTACATTAAGTAGTAGAAAAAAGTCACAGGTATGACCTACAAAAATAGTATTCTCATTATTGTACAGTTTTTTTCGTGTTAAGGTTGTTTCGTGTGAGGATTTATTGAGCAAACCGTGATACAGCGGAATTATATATTAGCATTTGCGGGTTAGCTGCCATCCAGTTAGTACCAATGTACCGATATATAGAAATAGTATACCGATATATAGAAAGTTTATTAGCCATTCCGCATGTGGATTAATAAAATCTGGTGTTTACTTGTTGTCCTTCTTTAAGTTGCCATGCATGAATGAAGCGGTAGAACTTTCGCGATAAGCTTGTCAAGGCAGCTGCATCTTCTAAACATAAATATCTGAACGGCTCTGCCTGTGGCATCATAGCTTTTGTAGTAGTAACAATATATTTTAATTCGTTTAGATCGAGCCTAAACTAAACATTTTCACTTTTCGCAGTGATCCTACTCCAGCGCTGACTGACTTGCTGCCTGTCAAATGGCATCCGTTATCCAAGTCTTCGCCACAAACATTCGTCATCGACTCCGAGTTTAGCACAGCGCCGTTGTGGTCCAGCGAATCAGCTAGATATTTAAAAGAAATTTACAGGAAGTATCGGAGAAAAAAATGAAAATGGGATCGATGTGGCGGAAGTGTGTAAATGAGAAATGACGGCTCAGATTCGGTGAGAAGCGAAATGTACGTTCTTATCGGTAACCGATTACAAATAGATATGAAAATTTAACTTCGATAAATATTTGATTAAATGACTAAATAATATTTTAATTGCCCACAACGCATAGATTGACATATACATAATTCATTAAGGGCAAAATCAAATTGAAACGAGTATTATTGTGTTCATTGGCTTTTAGCACCACATAGAGAGATAGGTAAGACGGAGAGAAAAACGTCAAAAAAATTCTCTCAGTAATCTTTTGTATAAAGTTCGGTCAGTACCTACTTATTGAAATGTTTTAGGATCACAGTCAATACCATCACAGCGGCTTCTCCCGAGATGTGTCACAACCCTCGATCTTTCACTAACCTCATCCATTCATTATCACATGCCAAAGTAAGTTGATGGAAGTACGATGATACTCATTTTGAAATTAAATAATTATAATTTACGTAAACGTAACGTAACATCACGCCTGTAATCCTCGAAGGGGTTGGTAGAGGAGTGTGGTATACTCCCACGTTTCACCAGTTACGTTTACGTCCTATGGAATAGGTGGTGAGCGTATTGCCATACACCGGGCACTATTCCAGACTCAAAGTCACTACTAGAAATTCTATATTAGAAAAATCTAATAGTACCCAACCCGGGACTTGAACCCAGGACCT
>DWJK01005732.1:0-10958 GCA_018248815.1 Croniades pieria auraria
CGCGCGCGAGGTGCGGCGCTGCTTCGCGGTACCGCCCCCGAGCGAGCAGATCCCGCGCTCGTTTGAAACGAGCCTACGAAACAAGTCCAAAACTCCAGTTATCATCCGCCCTATTATAAAATTCAACAGAAACAATTAATTAGCGTTCAATTCAACGTATGCTCGTCGAATAGAGATAGCTATGACTCGTTAAACTTCCACACGAAAATACGATCTAAATAACACGATTCAATATATAGAAATCCGTAAGTTTATATTATATAAACTTTAAGTAATTTAATTAAACTGTATATATTACAGTTTCATTAAATTATTTCACGCAAAATAAGGCGTATGTCGTTCATATGTATATGAATAGGACGATAAAAATGTTATTTCTACTCTCATTTTTTTCATCCTGGTTTGATTACGTAAAGGCATAATGTGATGAGTTAAATCAAATTCTTATGTTTGATGTGAAAAAAGACGCTGTCATCTCGTATTTACCCCATTAGGTACATAATTATATAAATCCTATAATAATTATAGATATAAAAATTAAAATATATGCCACTTGGGTTTACCTGCGGTGTCATAGGCATACGACCGTCGGGAGACCCGGCGAGTGATATAGATCTTTTGGTAGAGATAAAGCCATTCGCCGCGCGACGCAATCTCGGGCAAGGCGTGCGCTTCGTGGCAACTGTTAAGTAAATATTGTTTTAAATAATAATAAACAATGCCGCTGTATTTTATCAGTAAATAATTCGAGAACAAGTTGCATATGTGTAGAATATTTCGAAAGTAACATTCGTTATAATTATACGTTATCATTTATCAGAGAAGCCCAATATACCTGCGACATTTCGCCCGCAACGCTACATAATACCTAGAGTTACGTAACCCAATGAAGTCGGAGTTTGCGTTGCTTTACGTAACGGCCGGCCTAAGTGAGGAGAGCGCGCGCCTGCTGAGCGTTTTTGCACTAATTCTATTCCACCGACCTTACAGTTTCAGCCCCGTTTTATATACGAAAACATTAAAATAATATATCGATACACACATGCAATTTATACTAAGAGGCAAAGTAAAAATAGGCAAACAAATCACACAGCAATCTCAATATTCGCTAATGATAAAAGAACAAAATATTTACAGTCAGCAAAAAAAAAACAAGTAGAAGTATTCGTATTTTTTTCCCTACGTACAAAGAAGCAAAATTTAGTCGTAAAGTAACAATTTAAATAATGAAGTGTTCGAGCGATGTCGCAACAACGCCCGCCGTTCGACACTCGTTCCGTTACGTGGTTCTTCGCAGCGGCGTAATTCAAGTTCGCTGTCGTCACCGCTGACAGCCAACCCTCTATCGCATTAGGACGCATATATTCCAACTCAACTTTATCACCGCCACTATCTCTATAGGTAATACAGCGATGTATCGGCGATCCCTATCGCGGATGGCACTAATTCGTCGATTACATAAACAAAAACGGATAGTTACATTAATATATAGAATATATGTGTTACCATTAACTTATTGATATTGGCGGCGTTTTTATCGTGAACTTTAATTTTATTATAATCACCTTCATAGATGTGATTAGTCACGACAACATTAACATTTTGGAACATCAATACTTTCTGATTAAGAACTTACTCGTTTAAAGTTCGAATGTACACTAAGTTTTAAAAATGTAACGACGGCAAAGCACATACAAAAAAAGCCTAGTACATACAAAAATATTTAGCCTGGCAGAGGCTTTCGGGCCATCTGATGATGTGGTTACCTTTGCCTATGAACATTTGCAACACCCGAGGAGTGGCTAATGGGTTGCCAGCTCTGAAGGAGACCACTTTTTAGGCCATTCTCAAAGAGCCGAAAATCTCAATTGGAAGATATATTTGGTTTCCGCCGAAAATAGAATCTAAATCCATACTCATATGTCATTATTCCAATGTGATGAATGACATAAGAATAATGACATATTATTATATTATAAAAGTACAATGAAACTCAGACTCAGATCAAGACAACAGTAACAGCTGTGTGTATGCTGTTAAATTTAAAATAAATACATTTTGTTCTTATCAGAAATTGTATTAGATTTTCAACGCGTCTTGTGCATCAAGGCACGTGGCGATATACAGGAGTAACAAATCAATAAATAAAATCTTAGCTTCTAACCATAAACGCTGGTAATAAACATTACTTAATATCAAACTTTGAAGGATGTTCGTCTTAGAACCGTCACTCATTACATCAAAAGGTCTAAACAGATTACGATGGAATTTATATAATCAAAGTTGGAAACAAAGTGCCGAATATTCAAAAATAGTCATGCGGAAAAAGTTTGTCATTTGGGGAACCTTGAAAACGTTACGCTATAATTTGTTCGCAAGGACACGGTCTCCCGAGTGATGTTACGCAAGAGCGAGCGTTCTCGCCGGCAGGGGTGCGAAAGGAAACGGGCGAACAGGAAGACAGAATTACCAATGCTCCACATGTCGAGTTAATACAGCGAGCCTAACGTAACCTGCGACCCGCGCTCTCCATTGCATCGCCGACAATGTACTTACATAACGGCAATGTAGCAAACAAATGACCGATTTACATAATAGCCTTGTCGGTGCGCGATTATCGCCGGCGACGCCCACGCGACACCGACGTGCTGTCATAATACGCCTTTTAAATTATAATCGTTTCATTCACCATGTTCTAAGTATATCCAGGTGTCAAGACTGATTCATCGACGTTAACACGGGACGAAAATACTACGACTGACATGTTCGGCATAGCGTCACCGCGATAGTGAGCAATCCCGATGTAAAAGATAGACGTGATCAACGATACTTAGAAGGGAGCAGTGAGTCAAAGTACATGTTAGTAATGTATAAATCCCAAGGAACTTGCTAGTTAGTGTAATAACTTTTGTACATGTATTGATTAAAATGGAAATTTAATTAATAATATTAATTCAAATTGTAGTTCAATTATCTCTACTTCCAAAGCAACCGCAATAAACGGACGAACAACAAAATTAGGCGTTGCAAATCAAATGCTTAAGCGCTACGTTCTAAGCGAGTGAGTAATTGAAGTCGCATAGCATTTCCTTAAGCGGTGACCTAGGTAACAATGACAATGAAGTGCGTACCTCCCGCGTGCCGTAACGATCTCGTACACACACGTGAAGGCATGGAAACTACTTAGAGCGGAACGCCAGGCGTTCAGCTCAAGCTCATCTCTATAGGGCCACCGCTATGGGAGCGAAACATGAACAGAAGCGGCGGTGTAATGTTTCTAAACGTCTGAACGACGAGTTAATAATAAACAGAGGTTAACAGGAAGTCTAACATACAATCTCTACAATTAAATCACAACTAATTGCAAAAAACACTGCCTCAATATCAAATGTGTTATTTAAATTTTCGAACAATGTCGTATATGTGTTTGGAATATCTACTTAATCATATGTGAATGTTAATAGGCCTTTTAAAAAACGTGTTGAAAGTTCAAGTCAAGGCTTTACTAAAAGGCGGATTCTATTTTAAAGAAGTTTGTTCAGCTCTTTTTGCCGCGTCAGCAGACAGCTGCCCAACACAACCTCGGCCTACATTTGAATTTTATTCGACAGCAAATATACTCAAAATATAAATATTTCATTTACTCTGATAGCGGCGTGCTACATAGCAAAATGCATTCGCAATTGACATGACAAAAAGCTTGAAATTGATAATATAAATGAACGTGCGCCGAGCAGGATGAAATGATTTATGAACAAACAATAAACAATGACAACACTACTGCTAGGAAAACACCAAAATATTTAGAACTTACCTTTTGCAGAGGCGGACGGCAACGACCTATACTTTCCGCGGTACGTCTCGGTCAGGACAGTAGCACCATTCACCCTGTGAAAAATATACCAATAAATATGCACATACGAAACTAACATTGATTTAAAACCTACTTATATTATATCTTCGATAGATTAAATAATGATGTCAGACAATATACCTGTTAGCAAATTCGTGTTGTAGCATTTTATCAATTATCCCTTGTATGACTGTGTTGACGCATGGAAAACTGGGCGAAGGAATACCGCAAGGGCACGCGTCGGTCTCTTTCACGCAGCTAAACAAGAACAAAATATATGTTTAGCTATGAAATATGTACGCGAAATGCAAAAATTTGAAACGAAATATGTACTCACGCGGAACATCGCGTGTGCCCACACTGTCCCGTTACGGGCGCGGTGGGCATGCGATCACAGTTCAAACACCAGATGGCTCTTTCGTCTGGAGTTTTATAAATGCGGGTGTGCGTTATCACCCTATTCGCCACCTTCCGAGCCTGAACCGTGGATGGAGGTAGGTTGAGATCTGAACCGTGCAATTTGTTCATTTTAACCATCATATCTGAGTTTTTATCCGTTGCCAACCTCCTGCCAAATGATCGATCAGACTCGTAAATGTTCGGCGACATTATCTCCGAGCTTGAATTCTCACTGGATACGCTGGAAGAATCGGAGTTTTCTAGAATACTGGAGGCCACCGTACCACCCAGACTTTCGGGAATAGTGTAGCCTGCGATTGATGTTGATGGAATCGCACACGATATTGTATTATTACCGATAAGGGTCGAGTAATCAGATATAGATGTCGTGTCATCAATACGTGCATTAAACAAGTTGGGCGTTAAAGATTGCGTAGGAAAATCTGAAGTGGAACACTGTGGTGTTCCGGTTGTAAGCAGTTGTGGCCTTGAGTATGTTGAAATCCTGTTGAAGCCAGCATTATAATTAGAGAAATGGTCGTGGTGGAACGCCCACAAATTTAGGTGATCACTCGGCTGTTCGTCACTGACTGTGACGTCACTGTTAGCTGAATCCCGATGCTGTCTTTTATTTAAAAGTCTATGTGGTATATCTTCTTCATTACTCTCATTGGGAATTACACCGTCTGGTGTTGAACTCAATAGATTTGGAGGTGAATATTGAATACCGTAGAGATTAGCCATACTTAAATGGCATCTTTCAGGATCTTCGGAGGAACCCCTTTGTTTAAGTATGCACGAATACCCATTTTGTGATACGTGGCTTTCTGTCGAAGTATTTGCCTGGAAAGAAAAGAACGAAGTCAAGAGAAACTTTTAATTATCCAATATTAGAACATCTACTTCATAGGCAAACTGTCATTAGCACTTTTCATTTATAATTTCATATTTTTCAGCAATTAAAAACAGGAATTCAGAGACAAATCTTATTACAAAGCTTAAATACACCAAAAGGCAATAAAATAACGTAAAACATTGATTTTCTTAGTCAAATATGCACGAGTGTTCCTTGAAGCGATTCAAGATATTGTTTTGAGGGATGAAATTACATTTAATTAAATATATTGAATATTACTAACATGGGCTTTTCAATGAATTGATTTTAAGAGAAAATGGTTTTAATAAAACTGATAACAAACAGTACAATGTTCCTTTATCATAAAACGTGAGCACGCACACGTACGGATAGGTTTTCGTTCAGGGTAAGCGTTTATCTAATAAACAACATCGGGTATGTTGTCTAATAAAGGTTCGCTAGGAATAGATAACGTAACTGATTTAATTACTACTAATATACGGAAAGATGCTTCAGTTACTGTTTCGAATTGGTGTACGCGAGTTATGATACAGTCGGAGATGGTAAGAACGCGTGCACTTTTCTCATAAACATTTGGTATAGCCGCGAGTGGGGCGTCGATACAAAATGGTGAACTTGGCCTAGTGAGTGTGCGAACCGGTTGCGCGCGGCCGCGGCATCGCCGACGCAATACCGCGAAGCTAGCGGTTATAGGTTTATGCAAGCGAGACGAGACGCCCAACCTCCACTGCACTGCGGTTACACTGTTTTGGTATCGTCTTGCCCTATGTCACTTCTACAACTTTTTTCTTTTATTTTTCCACTGTTGGAAACAAATTCAATAACGGTGGGTCTTATAGAATATAGAGTAGCTCTCACTAAAATTATTATCAGTTTAGAAAATATTAATATCGGCTTAGCATGCTGTCTACATTAATATTATAAATGTGGAAGTAACTCTGCCTATCTGTTAAGCTTTGACGGCCCAACCTTTGAGCCGATAATGATAAAATTTTGTAGGGCGACGTTTTAAAACTTGGGGAGGAACATAGACTACTTTATTTTTCAAAAAGAAACTCCTTTGGGAATGAAATAAAGGTTGAAATGCCATATGAAATTACACTTTCACCACAGACTGTTTTGAAATTTGATATGGAGATAGTTTGAAGCCTGAGACAGAATATAGGTGATTTTATTTTTCAAAAAAATAAGATTCATTGAAATGTAATTCAATATCGTGTTTTGCATGAGCAAACTGATGAGCTTAAACTAGTATATAATATAAAAAAATCAGTGAATAGAACTATTTTTTAGGCTTGCAATATATGTAGATTGGCAGATTATTGTACACAGTACTTTACTTATAATCGTAAATTATAGAGATATTTTATATACGACATTACGATTTATATACGACATTATAATCGTAAATTATAGAGATATTTTATATACGACATTTGAGTTTTTCACGAGATCAAATATGTGTGCAGTTGTTCAACAAGGTCTAATAATTTACCCGATATAATGTGGCGTTCAGATGGTCTTCTGTACGTCTGCTTGATTCCTGCAATGGTTTAAAGTGTTTATAATTTCTACGATATGTACCGTAAATTTAATAACCCGTATTAAAATACGTGTTATGAGCTAAAACTACTGAAACAAACATAAGCGCTTCTTACTCGTTTTATTGGAACTACAGGTCTCGTGTCCCGAGTAACAGAAAGGCTGTGTAAAATATCCTGGGAGTCTGTGTCCTGCAACAGAAAACGTACTTGTTTCTTGGTCTGGCGGTCAAACGTGTTCGGTTTGCACGCTCGTTTTTATCGCGAACCTGTAAAATGTGGAATAAATTTTCTTCTGTTTTTTTCGCAGCACTGTGACATGGGGCTCCCAAAAAAAGCACAAAGAATTTTCTATTTGGAAGCCGTTAAACCCTTTGACCACTTTTCGGATGTTGCAAACCATCATAGGCGACAGTGACCACTTACCATCATGTAGGACTTGTTTGTTAGGATAAGCAAAAAAAGGCCCTATACGCTGTACCTATCGTCTTCGAAGTGACACTTAAGTTTAAGCAGTTAAATGCGGATATGTGTAGTGACGATGCAGTGTATTAATAGTACAAGGTGGGTCAAAAAGGCGTGATAATTTCAAAATCACGTTGTTTATAACAGGCGCGCAGAAGCGGGGCGCGGGTAGTGGGGATAAGTAGCTTGTGTCTCGGAAACTTAGTCGCCATGGAGCGTTTCGCCGGTGTGCAGCGTGCGTTCTACGTAAAGGCTTATTACAAAAATGGCGATATTTGCACTATTGCGCGGTGCCTATTTCGCTCTAAGTTTAGTTTACATGATGTAAATCAGTGTTCTTGTGAAAGTGTGATCAGGTCATGGGTTAAAAAGTTCGAGTTTTCGGGTTCGACACTAAATCAGGCGTTCAAGGTCGACACGAACGGAGGAAACTGTAAGCGAAGTCGCGACGTCCGTACGGCGCGATCCTTAGTTACGATCCCGAAAGAGATCACCTGAGCTAGCCCTATCAAGAACATCCTTAAGGTGTATTTTAGTGAAAAATCTTAATTTCACCCGTATAAACTTCCATTAGTTCAAGAATTAAAACCGAATGACCACCATCTACGCCCTGCTTTTGCCGAAAGAATGTTAGAGCGTTTTCAAAGTTTGAACAATATTATCTTTTCCGATGAAGCCTCATTTTCATTTAAGTTGATTAATGGACAAGCAAATTTTCGGTACTAATCCGTAGAAAATCCCAGATTAAAACAGCAAAGACCTTTACATTCACTTAAGGAAACAGTTTGGGCAGCCATGTCGGCTGAAGGAATTATCAGACCCTATTTCTTCGAAAATGAACGAGGCTAGACTGTAACAGTAAATTCTGATCGCTACATAGCAATGATACTTTTTTTTTCTTTACACACCTGCACAATTATGAAACCTAAAACAGCTGGACCTGATTTCAACAAGATGGAGCGACATCCCATACGTCCAATGAGCAATGTGCCAGCGAGTTTTCACGAATTTCAGGTCTAAATTCGAGGAGTGTACTGTACACGTCTAGAAGGCACACATATCAGTGATGTTATTTTAAAAAAATATAATTCCCATTTGTTTACTTTATTATAGATATAAATTATCTTCCCTAAGCTTGTAGTTTCATTCTTTGATTTTTTGAAATCCGCTCAACTTAATGACCCACCTGTATATTTATACAGTGGATGTCAGTTCAGTGTGTTTTCATTGGTCAAGTTACGTGGAACTTTTCAGTGAGGATCAAGTCCAGTCGTTGGAAGATCGTAGAGCTATATTTGAAACATATTTTAGCTCACCTGGGAATTGCAATGTTGCACAAATGAATGCACAGATGTCATCGGCTCTTGCTCCGCAGACGTCTGTAGGAATGAGAATTGGTTGAATATAGTGAAAAGGAAATTATACGCACTCACGCACGCACGCACGCACGCACGAACACGCACGCACGAACACGCACGCACGCACGCGCACGCACGCACGCACGCATGC
This sequence comes from Croniades pieria auraria, assembly GCA_018248815.1. Classification (NCBI taxonomy): domain Eukaryota; kingdom Metazoa; phylum Arthropoda; class Insecta; order Lepidoptera; family Hesperiidae; genus Croniades; species Croniades pieria. Next base: position 8,645 of record DWJK01005732.1, read on the forward strand.
ACGCACGCACGGACACACGCACGCACTCACACACGCAAACACACATACACGTGTGTGTGTTTACGTGTGCGTGTGTGTATATATGTGTGTGTGCGTTGCGTGTGTGTGCGTGTGTATATACACACACACACACGTGTGTGTATGTATGTGTGTGTGTCATCCAATTTTTGAGCTGAAGTACCGAAAGGTGCAGTAGGCCACAGTACGCGTCGTTAAATCATCGTCTAGCTCGGGTATTGCTTACAACGTTCTTACGCAAAGCAAAGTAAGTGGTGCTCTTACATAAGCCGACCTAGTGGCACACTGACTCTGTAAACGCATGCCGCTTGCACTGTGTACCACCTATTTTACTTTATCGTAATCGTTACAATTGTTACTTTTAATACTGATCCATCAAGCAAAACTCAGGAAATATTATATTGCGCGCCAGTCGTTGCTTATCTCTTATCTCGTTCGCGAACCGCAACTGCGTAAGGGCAATGTGCTTTACATTTAACCGTGTTCATCTCAACAATGGCTATAAAAAATTTTTTTAAACAAAATATGTCGAGTCCATTATGTAAACAGGTCAGCCTCCTCCAAATAAAACTTAATCGTTCATTGCTGTAATTTGACCTTGATATGGTCTGTATAATGTTGCAGTTAAAGGACGTAAAACAAAAAATTTATACGTATATGTTTGTATAACTATATACAGAGAACGAATATATTAACATACATAGTTTCAGAAAATCTGAGTTTGAAGATTATTTTTTTATCCTCTGAGGGATGAATCTGCCAACAAAAGCTATGTCACAGTAACATTTCGGACATTAAGAGATTGGCGAGTTTTACGTTTTCGAGACCTTGAGGCCACACCGCGCTGAGCACCATATCGACACAGCTCCATTCTATTTCAACAATGGAAGACTTTGCAATACGTATAACAATACGCAATATAACTTAACTATAGCATATTGAAACCGGTTGCATTAATTCAACAACAAAGCGTCATTATCAAAAGTAGTTGCATAACGGTTCATTTTCAAACTATCTCTACATTCGCGTTATCGGTTTTGCGAATTTTCTAGAAACCTTGTTCTAGGAATCTACTTACCTTTGCGGCTATGGGACACTACTTGAATTGAATTTTAATCTGGATGACGTGACAGAAAAAATATATACTAACAATAAGACGAGAAGTGTTGCAATTTTTAGCAACTTTTGGAGATGCAACTCATTTGTGTGTAATTGTTATGAGGACTTCTGTACTTTTGGAGATTGCCTTCAAACGTCTATTCGGTCCAGTGAGTTCTTAACCGCTAGTGGTCCGTTGTTATTTTTAGCAATACAGAATGACATATATATAACTTTATGCTCTATAAGAAATATAGCAAGCAACCAATCAAACAGTAAGTGAATGTCGGTTCAAAACATGACTTTTAATATGCGAATTTACGGGGAACAGACTGTTAAGGAGAAACAGAACAGAACAGAACAGAAACAGAAGTTAATGAATTAAAAGAAACAAAAGTTAATTAGTTAATTAATAGTAAAGAGAACAGACTTAATTTACGGGGAACAGACTGTTAAAGAGAGTCCTAAAGGAAAAAGGGAAGTCTTTACAGCGTAGAAAATAGTATATCAATTTCCCATAATAACAATCAAAAAAGAGTGCGCTCTGTCTACGCCGTAAGGGACCTATGTATCGTAGTGATGTAATAATAATAGCAGTCAAGATACCTTGGTTGTTATAGCATACGATAACACAATTCGTTTAAGTTTTAAAACACTAAATCGAGGCAGCTGGGTGTTATCAAAACACAACAATGACCTTCGCGACTGGAGCTGCGCACCAGATATTGAAATCGGTCTTTCTTATTTATAAGGTGTTAAGGTCACACTCAAATTTTTCCACTGATGCTTAACATTCTTGATGGACACAATTTTCGTCTGGTCGTTTCGTTCGGTAACGGTCGTATCACCAGTTATAAAGCTACGACAGCACAACATTTAGAGTTTTTTTTAAAGATTTTTGTACAACTGGTGAAAGTACGACTATTTGTGGGTAATTCATCTGTCATGATATTTACATGAAAGAATGTTATCATACGTAACGTCAGGCCCGTAATCCCCGAAGGGGTAGGCAGAGGAGTATATTACACCCCCACGTTTCACCAGTTATGTTTACGACCCATTGAACAGGTGGTGAGCCTATTGTCATACACTGGGCACATTTCCAGACTCTGAGTCACTATTAGAAATTCTAAATTAGAAAAATCCAATAGTACCCGACCCGGGATTTGAACCCAGGACCTCCCGATCGGCAGTCGCG
>DWJK01005733.1:0-10958 GCA_018248815.1 Croniades pieria auraria
CGATGTATGCTATTGGCTATCTAGAACACTGCTACAAAATGTATTTTTTTAAAATGTAGAAATAGGCTCGCGTTGAGATGCAATCCCACCTGATAGAAAGCGAGACGCAGCCTAGGATGTAGCACGCCAATGTAATAGTCGTCATTCATGTTTTTAGAAATATTTGAGCAGTATTTCAGGTCTATTGATATTTATAAAGTAAGTCGGAAGAAGAATCTCTACCCAAATGCTTTACATTCGCCCACTAGCGTAATGGAGTGATACCTAAATAGAAGGAAAAAAAATCATTGGTTCTTAGCAGATCTAGAACAAAATCCGCGACATGACGTACAACTATTACAAAAATGCCCCAATAAGGGACACATTTATTGAATATTATAAGACTTCAAGGCGTATTATTCCTCACAATCGAAAGTTATTTCACTTTAAAGATAATCTTTGCCTTTTACAGTCTGTATTTGGATGCATAGATAAGCAGATAAGATGATTAAAATGGTTCACCATTCTACTAGAGTCTGTACATAGTATAAAAGTATTAACTATTTGTGTCGAATTACTGTAAATTATCTGTTTGTGGGTTGTTATAAATTAAACGCATGAGGATACCGCGGGGCACAGCTAGCATAACATAAATCTGTTACCGAAGATCTCTGACCACAATGTTTAACAAAAACCAATTCTAATGAGTTAACCTGCTCATGCGCAAATCCCGTGATTTAACAATAGTACGATAATTGCCGTTAATACTTGGAATTCTAGATAAATACTTATTCTTAATTTTAGATATGTTTACTTAATCTATGTACTTACTTGAAGCGAACGTCGGTATTATGCCTCTAGGAGTGAACTGGAAACCAGTTCCGCAATTAACAAATGTAAGTCGAGACGTTGTGCGGAATATCTTGAATCCGAGGAGTGGGCCGTTTCCAATACCACACTCCACCTCTGTCCATCCCTTCTCTGAACTTAAATTTCGATTGCATATATTTACCGAACCTGATCCTGGAAGTGAACAATGTCAAATTATTAAATTTCTGAAAACTTCCATAAAAGCAGTAGACACTTATGGAAATCATGGGGATTTACTTTCTATGTGCTATATTACTGTTTGGGAAAAGAAATGACTTCATAATTTTGTTTTTTAATGATCAACTTTATGTCCTATTTTTCTTGCAGTAATATCAAATAACATATTTTTATAGTATGAAGAATTCTCTGAATTAAGACAATAAGAATATAACTCTCAGATTCCAACATTAGGTAAGAATATCTAATTTTTTTTATATTAATTTAAATGTATGTCACATATATAAATAGATGCCTAATACTCTATAGAATTTGACGTTTGCATGTATACAATTTTTCAAGTGACATCAAAATTAATCATTTTCATATTGCAACAAAAAAAATAAATTATTTATTTGTATTGTTGTTTCATGGCTTCAATGCATATTTTTCGTATTCTTATTATCCTTTGATATGCTGAGTGTGTATTATGGAGACTCTATATATAAGCTGAAGCAAATATGTCCTCTTAAACAATAGTTTATAATCATTGTAATGCTATGTGGGGGAGTCTGGCAAGGTTAAAGCTATCATTCAATAAAACTGTTATTATGTACTGTGGAGAGTACTTTTCTGCAAGTGATAATATAAAGGCATATACTAGGCATACCTATTCCATTCTGTGTTGATATATTCCCAGACAAGGTTACTGTGTTCCTTAGTGTGACCGGAGCATCAATTGATTGCTGTATAGACATACCGGATACTTCAATATTGGGTATTATTGTTGCATCCTCCCTGTGAAGAAAGGTGACATGTATATGCAAGTGTCACTGACATTTTCAAACAAATGTTACCTACTTGAAATAATATTATTTACGTGCAATAACTGTCTGTTGCAAACATTCATCATAAATGTCCATTCATAAGTTTATGAGAATTCTTTACATGAACTGTACACCACATTCAACTTAAAAAAAAAACAAAAACATAACATCACCCCTGTAATCCCCGAAGGGTTAGGCAGAGGAGTATAATACAACTCCCACATTTCACCAGTTAAGTTTATGTTCCATGGAATAGGTGGTGAGCCTACTGCCATACACCAGGCACATTTAATTTAATTGTACAAATACAATTCCAAATTACTTATGGAGGTACATTAGTATTGAGTAGTTACATTCATGTAAAATATTTATTTGGATAATTATAAAGGATAATTTGTTGTACATCCAAATTTCTTCTGTATTCATTAAATAAAGTTAATAATATTATTATTAATTTTAACTTAAAATAGCCCCACAAGTAAAGATCAAACAACTTTTTAACTGATACATATAAATACAAAAAGCTCAACATTTCACTGAATTTGGATACAAATATTTCTTTTCCCTACAGCTAATAACACTATCTATGTATTCAAAGTAAAAAGGTTTACTTACAAAATTTCATATTCATCGTAATATTTCATGAACATATCTGTAGCATTAATGGAAATAGTGATGGTGCCTCTAGGGTTAGCACTTTGCTGCAGTCTTCGTTCTTCTCTTTCTCTCTTTAACCTAGACATGACAAGTTTTATGTAAACATTATATCTTTAAAATATCGCCTGTTGTAATTTGACTCTCAAGAAGTTGGCGGTCACTGTCATAAATATATGAGTATATGTTCCAGGAATAACCATTTTATATGCTATCAGTAAACATGTTTTTAAAAATATTTGAGCTATATTTTAGGTCTATCCAAAAATAATTTGGACAACATTAACTACTGCACTAATACATATAACAAGAGATTACATTATGATGATGTGAGAACAATAAAGCAGATTTAGTGAAGAAATTTTATATAATTAAATAGTGTAAAATGTGATTACAAAATAAGTAGCGAAATGTAAATACAAAAAAAATATTAGAGAAAAAATATGTACGAGATGTAAGCTTATAGCAGAAATCATTCCGCCAAAAGTTCATGTTTAGCTAAATCACATGATATCAACATACAGAAATATGGTTTTGAATATAAGTTAATTAATAATACCTTTCATATTCATCCCTAATTTCTCTTGGTGTACGCGTGCGGAAGATGATTTCCCATCCCTCTACTTCCAAGCCTCTTTTCCCTGAAATTTTTTAATATACATAAATGCAGTTATTTTACTATTAAATGTTTCATGGGTATTTATACACATGATTAAAAATGTACCGGCTTCACTCACGTACGTGTTTTGGGATGGCCCGACTAGTTTCGGACCTGTACGAGGTCCTTCCTCATGAGCTCCCGCCGCTTGCAGCGAGGTTGCGACGGAGACTAGTCGGGCCATCCCGAAAAACGTGCGTGAGCTAAACCGGTAGATTTTTAACATTCTGAAGTTATTTTATTATGTACTTTTTTTGTATCCCTTTTGAAACAATTGCATCATTATTTTAATTTTGTACGCACATAACAATGTGATATTTGGCGTATTTAACGTTTATCTAGCTGAGTGTAGAAAGCTATTATTTTACATATTATTTGGGTGTTACAAACGAATAAAACAAAACATTTATTGTGTACTTTAATAATGTCAATTTCAGATACAAAACATAACCTGTCATACTGTCATACTGTCATACAGTACCAAACCATGGAGTAATCTATTAAGGTACTACATATGCTCTTAGACATAGGAACTTCAATAATGTACAAACCTAAGGATTTAATATTACTATTATATATTTTTTTAACAATTTTGTACACAGAAAAAATAACAAAAAAGAAATCAATTCAAAGAAGTGGTTGGTTTAGTATAAGTACTAAATTGATTTTATAATGGAATAATAGTAATATTACATTTTTATATACATTTTGCAGTGGCCTTCGGTTGCATTGATTTTAATATTATTTATCTATTAACACATCTTGTCTGTACAATCCACTAGGACATGTCGGTATCTATAACTCGCTAAAGTTAACTAGGCACTTCGCTATAATGACGTAACAGCATGGTATAGTCGTGGGTGGCCGGTCAAAGGCGAGAGTCGTACAGATTAGCAGGCGGGGTGAGATGGTGGGAGAGGAAGCGCATTCCTTGCATGTACCAAGTTGATTTCTGCGTGTTGTAAATGGCATGACTTTCGTTTAAAACACTATGCCGGTCTTTACTCGCCTTTTAATTCTATTTCGTATACGTCATTATGACAATAAAAATATATTTATTTTGATAACGAAATTCTGTTTTCATTTATTACAATCAATATTTTTTATTCGTTTTCCTTGGATGCCCTTTTTCATAATCATGATAACGATAATTATTGTTATTGTACAATAACCCCAGGTCCCTTATCGGTAGGAAGAGAGCACCGAGTGCCATATATTCCTAGATACTCGACCTTCTTAAACCTTCAGTTTTGTTTATAACAAAACGCAATTCCAACAATTATCACTAGGAATCACCATGGAGATAAGATAACGAAAAAAAAAATAATAAGAATGTATAAAAATCATGGATTAAAAAAGTGTAATCTTCTGTTGTCTATGGAGAGTTCACAGTAAACAATGTTCAATAACTTATAAAACAACAAAATATTTAAGTCCAGAAAAAGATGTGCTCAGTACAAAATTGTAAGGCAGTCAAGTTCAGAATGTGCAGAATCAAAACCACGCTAATTACTGAAAGCAAAATCGGCCAGAGAAAATACGTCCAGTTATATTTATTATTTGTTTATGTTCGTTACACTATCCCAGGTTACAGCACAGATCTCTGGAATTTGTCAACTTTCTGGACTTTTTTCTTGGTGGTTAGAAAGAAAGAGTTTAAGTGACACGAATAACAAGCATGTTATACGAGAAGATTTTCGGAAGCTGTGGAATACGTGACATTAGGAAGATTACCAAAATTTGCATTTATCTTTGATTGAGAAGCTTGGAATGGCCAAAGGCATGGTACATTTTCTTAAATTCCTTTCTTGAAACGTTAAATATAAGATCCTTGCATATGAAATTAGCGTTTTGTACGGAGAAAACGAAACGGAAAAAAATTTATGAAATAATATATTTAATCAATCGAAATACGTACGATTACTATCTATACACTTTCGCCATTTCCTAAGTAGTTCATTGATTCCCTTGCTAAAAAATATGGGAACGAGAATTAACAAATTCTTTGCAGGCGGTCTGAACTACCTCATCGGAGATGAATTTTGTCTCTAGAAAGAAATTGTCTAAATGTTGAAAAAAATGGTAATCTATTGGAGCAACATCCGAGGAGTATGGTGGATATCGGAGACATTCTAACCGCAACTCCTCCAATTTAGCAATGGTCTGTCTTGAAGTATGGGGTTTAGCGTTGTCGTGAAGCAGCAGTGGGCTGGAGTAACTGACCACGAGTCTCGGTTGTTTAACGGCTAGCTTTTTCATCATGATTTCCAATTGTTGACAGTACACTTCTGCAGTTATCGTTTGGCCAGATCTTAGAAAGCTGTAGTATATGACACCAGCACTAGACCACAAAACGCTTACCAGTACCTTTTTCCGAGTTAACTTTCGCTTGGGACAGAATTTGACCAGTTCACCTGGGTTCAACCATTGTGATGAGCGTTTGTGATTGTCGTACAGGATCCACTTTTCATCACAAGTAACGACACGATTCAAAATTCCCTCGTTATAGTGACGGTTGAGTAATGTGCCGCAGCACTTAACACGTGCTTGTTGGTGTGCTCCATTTAATTCATGCGGTACCTACTTATCAAGCTTTTTCACTTTTCCAATTCGTTTTAAGTGAATTAAAATTGTTTTGTCACTCACACCGAAGCCTGCCGCTAGCTCTGAAGTGGTTTGGGATGGATCTGTTTCCACGATCACCTTTAACTCTTCATTGTCAACAAGTGTCTCCGGCCGACCACGGGGTTGGTTCTGAAGGTCAACATTTCCAGAACTAATACAACGGAACCAAAAGCGTCCCGTGCTTTCTTTTACAGTAGCTTCCCCATACACATCATTAATCCGTCGAGCTGTTTCGGCAGTGTTGGTGCTGCGGTTGAACCCATATTCGTAAATAACGCGATATTTCAAGATTTTCATCTTCTGAACAGAACGAAGTCAAAGAAAAATTAAATTTCGGAAAAACAGCAGAATTACGAAATTCGAAACAGAAACACACGAGCCTGAATTTGAAACTTATTTGAACTTGGAATTCCAAACCTGATGGATATTTGAGGTGAAAGTGGCCAGTTCATCAAAACGCTAACTTCATTTGTAAGGATCTAATATTTAACTACTCGTATTTGACACAATATATTACGCGTCACGTTAAATACAATAAGATAATAAAGGTTTTTACTATTTAATTTATATGCTAGAATAATTACCTTAAATTTTTCATATAAATTTATATTAGTTATTGTAATTAATAAAGATCCAATTTTACTTCGAATTTTTAAATTTACGTAAGTTAGGTATACCATTTAATTTATTGTTATCCTACAATTATTCTAGCAACGTCTGCGGAATTAATATTTTATAACTTGTTTAATTCGTCGTTACTTTCCACTTTTCATATTTAACTTTTTAAGGAACATATTTCTAAAAACGTTAATCGCCTATAATCCCCGAAGGGGTAGGCTGAGGAGTGTAGTAAATGTATCGTTTTTAAATGTATCGTTTTGCTATTTAATTTTTTTGCTCGGCCCTTTTATCATTCCACTGTTGGAACATGAGTCTCTTCTAAGAATGAGAGGGCGAAGGTCTTAGTCTGACAGGCTGTCCAAGTGCTGGTTGGCAGATTTCACATGCCTTAAAGATTTTTTTTCGTGAACCCTAAGGTGCGAAGGTTTCCTCGCGTTGTTTTCCTTCATCGTTACAGCGAGTGTTTAATCTAATCTTAAAACGCACATTTTTGTAAAGAGATGCGCGCCATGGATTTGAACCTAAAACTCTCGGAGAGAAAGACTGAATTTTAAGTCACTAGGCTGTCACTGGTTGGTAACTTTGAGTTTATAATTTACAAAAATAAAACTGCTGCTTCTTTGTCCGTGGAAGACACGAAATTACGTGTCGCTAAGCAAATACTAAGCTTAGAGAAATGTTTATTTGTTCAAATATTAATCTTATCTCAACGAGCAGTGAATTTGTTACACCTGTATAGTATGGTAGTAATATTAGTACAACCAGCATTTTAGTACAACCAGCAAGACAAGTTAACAAATAATGAAACAATCATATCATCTAAAATGTATATATTTTGTTATCTATCTGTACATATCCACAAACCTAAACGTCTTTGTAACTCGTTTGACAGACGATAAAAATTAAAATTAATTTTGTACCTTTAATTTATTAATTAAAGATCTAATATAATAGTTTACACCCAGTTCCATATCCGGTCCGTTCCATTAGAAAATTGATTCTTGGTTGTGTTAGCAGTTCCTTAGCGGGATTTCTTTTCAATTGAAAGAGCAAATGGAGATTTTTCGTGGTAACATTCAGCCATTTGCCAGGATAGCTCGACAAGATCGCTTCCAGATTTTTGATTACATTCTTTAAGGGCTTTCACATAGTCATCTTTGCCATCAGCGATTTCCTTGACCACGTTAAGGAATTTATCAACGTTGATGTGCGCAGCGTTGTCTAAGTAGCCGGCCTTCGAACCGAAACACCAGATAAACTTCTTGCTGGCGTCATTGTTGGGCAGCGAGTTTTTGAGCAAGTGGTACAGACTGTCAGGAATTGATCCTGATTCCTTGATGCATTCGTCCTCGACGGGCCGCACTTTGTCGACTATCGAAGAGGGCACATCTACAATTTTCTGTAAGAGTGTCATTATATTGAGTAAATATTTAATAACACTGTGCAGGCGTTTCACTACAGTGTGTACATGCATACATATTGATATATGTATGTGAAGAAAAATCTTTTTAAGAAAAATGCGCTACCGGTTCTCCGGATTGCGTAAGACATAGTTAAATTTATATAAAGAAGGAGTTCAGAAGATACATACTTGTGTTGACATGAACAGGATCTTTTGGTGGATACTTAGGTTCAATTGAATACATACTTTTATAGAAATCTAACTGTCTATTTCAATTTGAATAATAAAAAAAATAATAATAATCGACCCATTTGTCATTCCACTGTTGGAATATGGGTCTCCTCTCATATTGAGAGGGTTAAGGCTGTAATGCGTCACGCTGGCCAAGTGCGGGTTGGCAGACTTCACACGCCTTTGTCTTTTTGTAATATCTTGAATATCAACCCCAATACATATTAGTTTTAAGGAATTAGACTTTAAGGATAGTAATACATTTGTAACCAGTGTCCGTCTATAAGTCGAAGACATCACTTAAATCCAAGTGGACTGTATGTCTGTTTGTTATTTCTATATCTAAAACATAAGAAACACTTGTCTTACCTTAGCACTCGTGAGACAGACGACGGCACACAGCGCGAGATACGTTAGAGAATGCATTGTAAATCTACTGAAGACGACAGCTGCTAGTTCGTGCTTGAACCGCTGGATACTTGGTACTGAGGATACCATCAACTCCTCACCTTTTTATACGTTATCCGGTTTTTAATTTGCATATTCAAAATTTTTATTGCATTTATAATAATTGATTAACTAATTAGAGAGTGATTTATTTTAATTGTGTAGGATTATATTACATTTGAGAATGATATGAATATTGTTTTGCTAATATTTTTGTCTCTGTAACTGGTCTCTAAGCTCGTCTTTAGCTACATTGCCTCATTCTTTGATATGATTTTGGGAATGTGTTAAGATACAATTTTCTATGCTCTGCCCACTTTCTTTTCTTTTTTAAAAAAGCTTTTTCCAGTAAAGGTTATTTGGAAGATATTGTTCGTTTAGCGAGACTGGGTTTTGTTTATACCGAATTTTGTTATTCCGTGCTTTGTATTTTTATATGGTATACAATAAAGTGTTTTTATTGTATTGTTTGGCGTCTAAAAATTACATATTAATATAAAATAATAGAATAATGTGACTTGTAATCGAATATTACAGACAAAACTTGGTAGACATGTTTAGGCAAAGCTCAAAATACCTACATAAATCGTTTATACGCTATACCTACTACGTAAAATGTATTTTATGTCATACATGAATGTCGGCGGCGACGATATCTGTAAGCAACTTTCTATTGTAAGCTGTTATAGACCTTACACCCCCGCAATATAAAGATCGGTTTCATTTGCAGGTGTGCTCAAATTCTCTCGATTTCCCGAGAACATTCTGGAATATCCATATGCATATTGTATGGAAGCTATACCAGATTAGACAGACGATAGGAAACAGGTGACCATTAAATGTAATATCCAAAAAATAATACTAGAAGACATTTTTTTTTAGTTTCACGCCTGTAGTACCCGAAAGGGGCAGGTAGACGGATGTAGTACATTCCCACGATTCAACTCTTAAGTCTTAAGTCCCATCATGCAATAGGGGGTAAGCTTATTGCTACCGGTCACAAATCCAGGCACTGATCTACTTGTAGTAATTCTAAGTTAGAAAAATCCGACAGTATCCGACTCGGGAATCGAACCCAAGACCTCATGATTAGCAATCACGTTAGCAACCACTCCGTTAATAGACAGTCATAAATGCTTCAATATCAAAAATGAATCACACATATATTCTATTATTTTATTAATCTAGAGAGTAATATTATAGTCATATGATATATGACTATAATATATATGACTATAATATATATGACTATAATATATATGACTATAATATATATGACTATAATATTTACAAACGGAATGCTATATCCATAATTTTATTAGATTTTTATTATGATTAAATTACAAAAAAGCGTAATGAATTTCATTCCTTCTAGCTGTTTCATATTACTTTCGACTTTTCCCTCTACGTAACAATATGAAACATTTATTTACGGTCTATGTATTGCTCTTTAAATCATTTGATGATTTTCTCTGCCAGGTCAATGCCCATCAGTGTCCCCTTAACTTTCAAAGTCAAAGGCAGTAACGTGTGTAATATTATAAATCTGCACGCCTTTTAAGTGTCCATAATATTTTGGTAGCAATTGTACCTATCAGCGTTTGCACGGGCAGGATAAGCGGCGTCGACTCTTTCCATTCTTCTCGAACGATTGATCGGTCAATCGATCGCTCGATCTGTTGATAAATCGCCCTCAAGTGTACAAAACTAGATTAATCGTATTGTAAAAATCGTTTTACAATAGGTAAGTCTATTATTAATGGTATTGAAAAGGATTGTAAATTGTTTGCGAGGCACAACATACTTTTGAAACAAAATAGATTGTTAAATAGGATTTAGGAACTCCTGCAAGCCTAAATGAAATATTTAGGTATAATCAGGGCCCTCTCTTACTAAAATATTACGCTGTAGACAAAGTTTCTATTTAACATTGATTTATAAAAACGTCTTTTTCACAAAATAATATACGCAATTATTTAAATAATAACAGTTAAGTGACTCGTAGCCCTGACGAGGTTGCAACTGATGTGTGAAGTTCGGTAAATATACTATAGGCTTTTGGGTGGGTGTTCGTTAATGAGATAATTTCCCAAACGATTGTGTGCTCCCTAGAGTACGTGGTGGAGTCGCCCTCGCTTGTAATCATTAGTTACATTATTAATAATTATACTTTAATTAGGGCTTAAAATTTTATCAGTATATCATCATACCAGAGCTCTTACGAGGCAGGCAGAGAGCACCGAGTGAAAATATTAAGTACTATAATACAGACTTGACATGCTTCTTGTATTTCGTATGTTTAATATAAGCGCATAATTAGAAAGACATCATAATCATTATTTTTAATCATAAATGTCTTGCTTTTACTGTCTCGTTGGTCGAGTGGTTGCAAGCGCGATTGCCGAACGGGTGTCCTGGGTTCAAATCCCGGGTCGGGTACTACGGGAATTTTCTAATTTAGAATTTCTAGTAGTGACTCGGAGTCTGG
>DWJK01005734.1:0-10956 GCA_018248815.1 Croniades pieria auraria
TAAATAACAAAATTTGAATAAAGTTAGCCATGTTGCAGTATGGCTATAGTCCGATAAAAAGCACACGTGACAGCCATTGTGTGTGTTAATATCAGCCTTGAATTGTACAACCTTATCCAGGATCACTCTTACGCACCAAGTCTCATATTGATCGGTACAACTGCGTTGACGTCACGAACTTGTCTGTACGTCCCTATTTTAAAATTTAAACAATTGGATTGAATACAATAACATTCATTGTACAAGCCATATTGAAAAATTTGTTGAAGAAATTCCAACATTTATATGTTGCGAGTAAGTTAAAATTGCTTTGTAGGAAAATTTGACAAATAACATTGAAACACTTACATTGGTGTCTTTGGTGTTCCAATTAATATACTATGTTTGGTGTTCCATTTAATATATTATGTTTAGGAACAAGCAGACATTGTTATGTCTGCTTGTTCCTTAACATAGTATATTAAATGATATTAAACAGACAATAAATCATTAAACACAGTAATTATGGTATTAGAGAAAAGTTATTTTCACGCTTTTGTTTAATGTGACTTATAAGTCGTTTGACAAACACAGGTTATCTAAGACCTAATGCAAAACAAATAGAGGAATTAAATCGGAAGTTGTAATCATATTGCGGTGTGTGTGGCAACAACACGGTCATAGAAGTGTATTTAAACTAAATTATATTTTATTATAATATAGAAATGAACAATCCTAATCAAATAACCGTAATAACACAAGAAGAAATAAAAAAGATTATAAAATGTTACGGATATGAAAACGAAGATGTCACTGTTGGGAATTATTTATTCTATAAAGCAAGCGACAAAATGTTGGGGTTTTTAGCAGACTATTGGAAACTAAAAGTTATTTTGTCGTCTAATGCTAATGAGAAAAAAGTATTGTGCTTCTTCATAAAAGCTGTGTCACAAAACGCTTCCAAAGCCGACATGGTGAAAGAAATGAAATTATTCGAAAAAGAAGCAAATTTTTACAATATCGTTAAGAAGAAAATCGAGTTAACAGGTAATAGTGCTTTGAGTTTTTATTTAATCGTATTCAATCCTCTTTTTACCAAAACTTAATTAACCTACTTTTTAAACAAGTTACTAAGTACCGAGAAGTAGTAGACAAGACTTGAATGTTTTTACCAAATGATAGCCTGTTAGCTCAAAATTATATCTACCATCATCATTATCAGCCCATTTCCGTCCACTGCTGGACATAGGCCTCTCCAATAGCACGCCACTGAACTCGATCTTCGGCTCGTCGCATATCTACCATATCATTAATAAATTATACTACAACCAGTATTTAAAATATTTCCGTTCCTTATAGGTGTGAAGCCGTGGAGCGCAAAATTAGTGGCGACATTCGATGAAGCGATCATTTTCGAAGACTTGAATGTTCTGGGTTATAAATCGGAATGTAAATTTAAAACATTGGATGATGCTCACACCCTACAAGCTTTGCATATGCTAGCCAGATTCCATTCGTCTGCAATAGTTTATGAAAAGCGGCAACGTGACCTACTACAGAAACCATACAGCATTAATGATGAGTTTGAAGTTTATTTGGATAAAGGAGGCTACGATTCGAGTGTCTGGTTTATACAATGTATGAAGGGAGCTTTAGCAGCTATTAAAGATTTTTCGAGATATAAAGATGACATAAAAATAATCAGTGTTATCGAGGATAATTGGGAAAAGATTTGGTATTCAGCATTAGATTTAAGTAATGTTTTGTCAGAAACTTGCAACGTTGTCTGTCATCGAGATCTGTGGAACAACAACATAATGTTTCATTACCAACAGGCCGAAGGTAAGTCTGTACCGGACGATTGTGTGATGGTTGATTTTCAAGCAGTCCGATGCCAACCTCCTGCTGGCGACGTTATGCTTTTATTACATTGTAATCTGGAACCAAAATTCCGGGAACGCAATCTGACCCGATTTCTATGTTACTATCATCGAAAACTTGAATTAATTCTGGCGAGCTATGGAATAAAAATCAATGATATCCTAACATTAAATAATTTTCTCAAATCAGCTGAAGAGCAGAGATTATGGGCGCTTGTAGTGAGTGCATGTATCATTCCTCAAATTTGGCTAGATGACGAAACAATAACAGCCACTTTCTGTGATAACAAACTATTTAACAATATCCTTTGCGAAGATAAAGGCTCGTTTATTAAAAAAATGATAGAGACTAATGAAGTATATAAAACTAAAGTGATGCAAGTATTTGAAGAAATAATTGACAGATATTGTTTAAACACTACTATAAAGCTTTGAAAAGTGTTACTTCAAGGTCCGAAAAAGTACATAGGATTTAAATTTACAGTAATAAACAAAATTAAATTTTTAAGTTGTGATTTTTATTTATTTTATATATATTTTCCTTCAAAGAGAATTTTTGCGCGGTAGTTAAACCTTTCTGTGCTCTTTTTTTCTCTTCGATATTGCGACAACAGAGTATATAAGTGCTACGTATATAATTGAATCACAAATTATTAATCTTCAAGTTTGGATTTTCTGCTGATTATAGTTTCCAAGAAACTTATTGTCTTGCAACCGACGTCTACCATACTTCCGATACCACGGATCGCTCTCTTGTTGGCTGTAGATGTCGCAAAATGGTCGAATGAGAAGTATGTATAGCAATTCCACGATGCTGAGTAAGCTCGCTCCCAAAAACAACCCTCCTGTACCTCCCGTTGACACTGTGGAGAAAATTATTTAAACATTGTTTTCAATGGTACGTTGGTAATTTTCCTTTTTTCATTAGAGGCAGTGATTCCTGAATCACATTATCTAAGGCTTTCATAAATCTCTTAAATATTAGCGCAGACATTAGAGAAACTTACTGCATAATGACTTATTATAAGTCATTCATCAATTCTTACCTACTAAATCAAGGATACCACGAACCACATTTCTCCTGTATCTCTCATTGGGCAACGAAGCCAATTCGATTCGAATAACACCATGGGTGTCATTGAGAAACTCCTGGAAATCTTTAACGACAGATATCTCCGCTTCGGTGCAGGAAGGTAGACAATCGCAAAACAATCCAGGCCTTGGTGACCACGGTGCTTTGAGGGTCTACAAAATGTTTGATCTATGGAATTATCCCAAAACCAAATAAAGAAAACACTATAATTTCTCATAACAATACTTACAGACCAATTACCAATATATTTGCTGAGACACGTAATCCCACTAATATTGCATCTTACATGTTCCGGAACATTCGGCATGAAGAAATTAGTGCAGTTACACAGTCGCATCTGCGCGTCCTTTCTGCACTGCACAGTGCAGGCAGAGTAAGAGTAGTGTCGGTGAACGCCCAGAAAGTTCTCGTCGGTGTAGCGACATTTGCGCTTTAATGGACTGATAAGACGAGCGGCAACGTCGTTCTCAATGTTTCTTATTGTGATGTAACGCCTAAAGACACGACTCGTGATTATGTGATCGCTGTGACCCCGTTTAAAGCTCAACTCTTAGCTACCACTAAATAGAACCAATTTAAGATGCGCTTTATCGCTAATATATCTCGTGTTATTGACTTCTAAATAATATTTAACATTAAATTGCATTCAAATCTCTTAATATAAGTGCTACTATTTTCAGTTTAATATATCTTTTAAATGAATCCTTAAAAAGCACCCTTGCGTTAGTCCGAAGTATTTGCATTTATTAGCGTTCATTTGAATAAACATAAAATAAGAAGTTTTTACATTCAGTGCACTTTTACAATATTCAGTCGGAAATTATTATTATTTTTCTTATTTATTCTGTCAATCGTTCCCGGATACCTGTAAAGGATTTGCGGCCCTGCATCAATAACGTCTGATCCGAGAATGGTCAAAGCTGGAACTTCCTCTTCGTTTAAAATGTAGATTTTTGCTAGCGCTAATACATGAAAAGAAATCCTTCCTGGGCCTGCAGTCCTGTTGCTGACCATTTCTAATCTAGGAGGACTACTTTCTCTGGAATATCAAACCGATTAATTTGGATGTTTCGAGCTTTGAAACTTTCATGTAATAATGGAACAAGTAATCACTGTGCAAAAAAAATTGCTCATAGAGATAATTTTTTTTGGAAATCTGCACTAAGTCACAAGAAATAAAATTTTTGTATTGTTATTGTAGATACAGTACCTTCCTTGAATAGAATTTATTACATAACAGACACCGAGCTCTGTATCCATAGGTCTAAAATATGTGCAACAATCAAATGGCTTGCCATTCCAAGAGCAATTCTGAATTATCTGATCACAGCTGCTCCTAATCTGTAAGACGTTATATTTTAAAGTGCAAGCAATTAGTATATTAAATATTAGATCAAACAAAATCATTAAATTTGGTGCAAACGGCACACCCATTTAGAACAGTACCTACGACTTCATTCCCACTATTAAAACCTATTTCTTCAGTACCGTACTGGACTTTATGCCGACGTCATACATTTTTCAAATACTTGTGAAATAGAAAGTACATTATGAATCATTTACCAAATTCGCAAACTGGTTGAGATTTGATCTAAAGCATTCCGGTAGCGGGTTCTCGTCGCTACATAGTAGTGGTGCATAATATGTGACGCCTTTGTAATATGTCAATTCTCTCAGCAGATCTTCAATTTCGTAATTATGTTCAGGCCCCCATAATCTAAAATCGTATGAGAAATACAATTTTAAGCAATATCAGATACATCTTTGCTTATTTCTTCATGAACCAACATCAACCCTTTTATCGTTTCACTGTTGGACGCGGGCCTCCCCTCCCATTAAAAAGTGTTTAGAGGACGGTCTCCCTTTCTCACCAAATGCGGGTAGGTAGACTTCACACGCCTTAGAGAACATTACGGAGAACTCAAACATGTGCTGGATTCGTGGAAAACGTGGACGTCTTCCTCGACTTACAGAATGTCGAGAATGTCATGGTTAACAAGACCTGTTAGGATTCGATTACTATTAAATTTGAAGGTCATCTGCATATTTGCCAAACCATTTTTGTATAAAATAAATCACGCTCACAACATTTGTTACATACATACTCATATAACCGATATTACCGATTAGCAACCTCTTCAAGTCCAGCTATGTTATCATTTTCGCAAATAGCCACAGAAGGGAAGTTGGTGTTCCAATCCTTGTAAGTAGTTTCCACCACAAACGATATCGGGTTGTTGAGAAAAGCGTCGTACTGTGCAGCTATCAGCAGCGTTGACCCGTACCACGAGAGCACTACTAATATCAGCCAAAATACCCTAAAATGTAGTTTAAAAGTTTGACAAAGTTCTATATTTTTGGCTTTATGGTACATACAAAGAAAAAATAAAATAAGAGTGTGATAGAATCTGAAAGAGGAGAGTGAAATATGGGTGATAGTAAAGAGAAGACTACACTATAAGAACTTACTAAAGAAGTAAATATTCGCTTCTTGAGTCAAGTAAAAAGTTATTAAATAACTACCTTTCAATCCAGTATCTTTTCCTATCGCCAATGAACCTGCAACCATGTATAGATGTTGTATCCAGTATACTTTTAATTCCTTTCCACCATATTTCGAAATAATACTTGCTTCGACCGAATCTCATAGCTCGAGCTAGGTTTTAGAAAGGCTGCTGGACAATAAAACAATCGAGGTTCTGCGGCAGGTATTTATTGTTACACAATTCCTCAACATTTCGTGGTGTAGGTACACGCAAGCAATGAATAGATAATGAACTCAGCGCGGAGTATCTGATATAAACTATTAGAGACACTAATTTGAATGTATCGTGAGAACGTCGCAGGTATTTCCAATCGTTGGATCATTACGACCTTCAATCATTTATGTACCGACGACAATACCGCAATTATTAGCTGTTATAGTAGAATTGGAAAAATTCTAAATGACCAGATACCATGACTTTATCTATAATTGATGAGGCTGTTCTTTATGAAGCTTATCACCTAATTACGCGGTGCAGGTGTATTTTTTTTTATATTTAGCCTAGCAAAAAAGCAGACGGGCCACCCGCTGGTTAGTGGTCACCGTCGCATATGGACACTTGCAACACCCGAAGAGTGGCCAATGCTTTGCCGGCTTTTAAGGAAAGCTCTCTTTGTGCTTTTCGTGAAGAACCCCATGTCATAATGCTCTGGAAAAACCGTCTATATTTTTAGATGGCTAATAAATTATTTGTTATTGTTAATATTGCACCATACCAGGTCCCTTACGAGATAAATAGAGAACATCCACTGCAAAACAGACCTGCTTCCTTTACATTTATCACTCTTTTCATACACGCACGCATGTTTCGGAGATATTGGATTCTCCCATCAGACCTAATAACCAAATTAACGGTTAGATCCAGCCAACTCGTTCCAGTAAATAGATCTATATTTGCTCATAGGTTCAAAATGCAGAGGGCTTGTTGACTCAATAGCTTTGCTGGCTGTGGGTTCGGCACGTCTCCGGATACCGATCTCTCGAATCAATTTCACCGTATAGAAGTAAATGAACTCGAGCACTGACACGAAACTGAAACCTGTGATGAAACCGCATGTTGAACCAATGTTACCTGTGAAATTAAATAAAAGCTCAATTATATTTGTCCACTATTCATTTACACCCAGTTTGAATGATACATATCTACGTCTTATTTTAAAGGTAGTACTGGATGGAACACCAATTCAATAAACTTTACATAATTTTGGTTTGAATTCATAAATATAATACTCTACTATACTAGTTTACCTTTTATATTTTTATATATATTCTGCTAAATTATTTACCATTGAATATAACTCGAATCAGCGTTTAAACTATCATTAAAATGACGGCTACAATCTTAGGAATAACTATCATCAAGTGGAACAAAACATCATCTTATGCGCAATTGTATTTTAATGAGAAACAAAAAAATATACGTCTAGTTAAATAGATTGGGTTTCAAAATACCTTAAAGTAAGTTTTCACTATGAGACTTTAAATTGTCCGTCGCTTATTCAACATGACCATCACCAAATATTTAACCTTTAACTGCTGGACTTTGATTCCCTCTCATAATGAAAAGAGTTAAAGGCAAAGTTTACCACGCTTCCCAAGTGGAAATCACACTTAAAGGAGTATTGTAGCTGAGTACAAAACTTACTGATCAAGTCAAACCATTTCATAATAACGTTCTGCCCGTATCGATCGGCAACTTCCCTGGCGTACTTCACGTGGACAATGGAGGTTCCGGTGTAGTTCGCGCCTTGTCTAAAACAGACACGCCTTACAGTACGTGTTCCACAAAACTTCTCTACCTGCCCATTATTGTGTTACGTCCCATACAATTTATTTGCTTAGCTTCCCCTCAAACGAATCTGTCATAGGCACGTTGTGTTCTCCTGGAAAATCTCGATATTATCATTTACATACATAAAGATCATTTATTAAAAATTATATTAAAAAATAGCCGATAATCATCATTAATATCATTAGTAGCTTCTCTTCGTCCACTCTTGGACATAACCGTCCGGAAAAAGGGTATTGTCCACAATTCAATACAATTTAAAAAATATCACAAATATATAGAACTTTATCCAAATGCCTTATATTTCGTGACAAAAAAATAATAAAAATTGTTTTTTAAATACGGATTCTTTTAACTCCATATTTTTAGGCACACGTGTATTTATACTCCTAAATACAAAACTGGATCGCGTCGCGTCTCAGTATGTCTGCTTACCACAATCGTCAGCCGGTTAACAGAACTTAAGAAAACTGTTTACTGTAAGTTTATAAGGTTTACCAGGTTCATACGGTAATTATTTAATACTTGAGCTAATGCCTTATAGGATATTATTAATAACATTTTTAGCGTGACCCCATATGAAAAACAATATCATTATTAATTTTTAATGTTACTGGAAATCCACTGTTCCAATGTATCAGGCTAGTCATCGATTATTTTTTACCATGACAACGAATATAAACAGCGTATTGTCAAAACATGAGTACACTGCTCTGAACCGGCGTTTTCCAAATTTGTTTAGAAGAATATAACTTTAACAATGACTACAGCGGTTAAAAAAGATAATTTAACTACTTCGGATTTCGAAGTGTTTGGTAGAGTTCAAGGTGTTTATTTCAGGAAACACACCCAAAGAAAAGCTACAGAATTAGGCTTGAAGGGATGGGTTATGAACACCGCTCAAGGTACTGTCATTGGACAATTGCAAGGGCCTAAGCATTCTATCGCCGATATGAAAGTTTGGCTTCAGAAGGTCGGTAGCCCTAAGTCGAAGATCGAAAAGGCAGCTTTTAGAAACGAAGGGCCGATTGACAGTTGTGCCTTTAAGACGTTTGATATTCGTCATTGATTTTTGTATTTTGTAATTCTTTGGTAATAAAATTGTACTAATTTAAAGCGTGTCTTATTTATGTATAGAAAAGTTCTTCAAATCAGTGATTTTTGAAAAACAGGCGTAATTTTATGCAGATTTGGACAATGTTCCCCGGGTTTAATGAGATGATTCTACAAGATAGTATCTGAAATGTTTATGGGGCACTTCGTGTAACGTAACTGATAAGTTGTTTAAATATACGCTGAGCAAACTTACAGCCAGTCGATTCTGTCCTTATCGGCTACAGTGTTCAAATAATCCGGATATATTTTCACGTTGTTGAAGTCATAGCTGTACGCGGTTTTCGAGCAACTGGGGTAGCACATAGGACAATGTATGCCTCCGCCCGCTAAATGCATCTCCAATTCTGGCGGAATTGGGTCTACCTGCGGCCGGACCGTCATCGACTGAACTGTAAAATGTACAGAATGAAGACATATTTCATTTATAATTTAAATTGCCTTTTAATAATGGCAACGATTTTCCACGTTTAGAATATCATTATGAGAAGTATTACATCCAGAATATAACATAAACCTTTGTGTAAGTAATTAATTAATGTTTGAGTAATAACTTAATAAAATTATCGATTATGAAACAGGTATTTATCGATTGCTAAAAGTAATAAAAATCATACGACCGTTGTATATTCTTAAGCAGGGCACATCACGTATGTCACATGTCCTCATGTTTATCATTTTCGGCATGTTGAAGGGTGTGCAGTTGCAGCTCTCCAAGAGAAACAGCATCCGACATTTTAACATGCAATCGCTGTGCGTGTAAAAAGGGAGGTACGACGACTCATCGTAGAATAAACACTGTCTCAGTTTTACGGAGACATGTTGAATGTCCCTGGACGCTTCTGTGAAACTTGCTGTCACCAAAACTGTCATCTGAGGACAGGAATATTTCGTCAGCAAACATTCACATACTGCCATACTTGAGTACCTCGTTATTCGTGTGGTTGCAAGCGCGACTGCAGATCAGAGCTATTGGAGTTTTCTAATTTAGAATGTCTAGTAGTGACTCGGAGTCTGGATCTGTGCCCGGTGCACGGCAATAGGCACACTATCTAGTCCATGGGACGTAAACGTAACTGATGAAACGTGGGAGTGTACTATACTCTTCCTACCTCTTCGAGGATTACAGGCGAGATGTTACGTACTTTCACATAAGGAGCGATCATTTGCATCAATATAATATAGTGACTCGGAGTCTGAAATACTGCCCGGTGTATGGCAATAGGCTCACTATCTATTCCATGGGACGTAAACGTAACTGGTGAAACGTGGCTGAGTACCACACTCCTCTGCCTACCCCTTCGGGGATTACAGGCGTGATGTTACGTTTTTTTTTTTTAATATAGTATCGACTTGATGACCTAAAACTGAATATTACCTGAACGTTGGGACTTATGATTTGCATGGCGAAGCTACCGCTTGGTGCATCGGGAAAATCATAGGCATCGGAAAACTGCAGCTGTAAGATAATTCTCATTTCAATACGCAAAAAAATGTTATTGGCTGACTTATTGGATACTCACAATGTTAACATTTAAATCAAATGTTATCATTGCTCAAAATTAAACCTCATTAAGCTGTTATAATGATGAATTATTAGAAATTATTGCGATATATAATTATTTATTTATTTTAAATTAACGTATTTTAACAATATTTGGTAACATTTGTTGAGACATCCAAATTTCGCTGTTAAAAGAATGTAAACTTTTTTTTAAATCTTGAAACTGATTCTAATCAAATTCTGGCAGAATGCCGAAATTAATTTAATCGTCTTACAAAACAAAGAATATTGTGTTGATTTTTTATTTATAACAATACACTGATTACCAAATAACTTTAATTATTTGTAATAAGACAAAATCAAAAGATTTTGTTCTGTCCTTCCTTTCTGTACGCTCGTAAACAAATTACCTGAGCTCCCTGCAGTGGCATATTGTAATAGAAGTCATCGCTCTCGTTGAGTCTCATGAGAACTTTCAGCCCTTGGTCGAAGTCAAAGGTGGACTTGTTTCCGTATTTATACATATCAGTAGTACGTGATCCAGTGTTGCTATTTGAAATAATCACAAGTTATTAAAATTCACTTAGATCCGAGGTATTCTATTTAAGCATCGTAACATCACGCCTGTAATCCCCGAAGGGTTGGTTGAGCAGTGTTACTACACTCACCTATTCCATGGGACTTAAACGTAACTGGTGAAACGTGGGAGTGTACTACACTCCTCTGTCTACCCCTTTGGGAATTACAGGCGTGATGTTACGTTTTAAGTATAAGTATTTAATTAAATACTAAGTATAATATTAATAGACCCATTAACATTCCACTGTTGGAATATGGGTCTCCTCTCATAATGAGAGGCTTAAGGCCGTAGTCCGCCACACTGGCCAAGTGCGGGTTGGCGGACTTCACACACCTTAGAATTTTTTTTTATAAATTCTAAGGTGTGCAGGTTACCTCACGATGTTTTCCTTCACCATTAGCAAGTGATATTTAAATTTAAAACGCACTTTTATAAAGAGGTGCGTGCCATGGATTTGAACCCAGCACCCCCGG
>DWJK01005735.1:0-10956 GCA_018248815.1 Croniades pieria auraria
CTGCATACTCCTTCGGGGAAATACCGGCGCAATGTTGTGTCATGATAAGTTATTATTATCTTTAAAAAAGAATTTCCTCATTCCTGCTCAGATACTTATGTTACTTTCCATTATCTCACAGAGCCTTAAAAAGGCGATATATTCGTAAACTCGAGTCAGATAATGCGTTTTCCGCCTCTGGTGGGACTCCCTAAGCAACAGAGGCTCATTACCATGAACCGAACCATAGAAATGTTAGCTTTTAACGCACACATGAATATGCACACTTGCATACATACATATACTTTAATACATATATACATATAAATTGATACGTATGTAAATGTATACATATGCTTACAGATGTACATAATATTTTTCTTTTTATCATATATATACATAATGTTCAGCCTTCAATGATTTAGTCCAGTAGTCGCAAGCGCCATTGTTGAACAGGAATTCCTGGATTCGCTTTTCTAAGTTGGAATTCCCAGTAGTGGCAAGGGGTCTGCATTTATGCCCGGTGTATGGCAATAGGGTCACTCTCTATTTCACGATGGCCGATGTAATAAAGTAGATGAAACGTGGAAATGTGCTACACTCCTCTGCCGACCACTTTGGGGAACTATAGGCTTGATGTGTATGATGTGTAGGCTATGTATTTTCATAAAGTTCCAGATACTATTCTGTGAAAACATCGAGCACAATTGGACACCGAATTATTTTTGGTAATTTCTTGTCAAGCTCGAATACATTTTAAGGAGATTCGTCATTTTGTTTTGATAAATCTGTACATTTAAAAGGAAAAGTCCTGACTCATTCACTGATTGGCTCAGCAACCAACGCCCAGCCTAAATCCTTGGACCAAGAAAATTAAAATGTTTACAAGAATTTCTTAAGATAAAGACGAGGAAAAAGAAATTATTTTTTAAATTTCAACTCTTTAAGGGGTGAAAAAAGGGGTTGAAAGTTTGTATAGAGGTCTGTCGTTTCTGAAGCTAGAAATATAAAACTTTGTTTGCAGGTTAATGATTGGGACAAAATAGGTGTTCTAGCATTTTTGAAAATCGAACCCTAAAATAAATATTTAAATCTATATATATAAAAATCAATCCCACTTTTCGTTGTAATTTTATAACTCAAGAACGGGCTCACCTATCCGAACCAAATGTTCAGGCTTTGTTCGGACTGTTTAGTGGATGGTTTATGAGAAGTTTGCACAAAATCGGTAGAGCGGTTCTTCATTTATCACATTTTTAGTATTTGTAAATGGGGATTTTACTGTCGAATTGAACCTTTTTTCAGATGGAGATTGTGCTGTCAAATTTAAACTTTTGTCAATGTTGACAGTAAAAGCATGTTGTTGTCATTCATGCGGTCATTTCATTTTGGACGTGCTTCGATTAAAGGAAATTTAATTTTCATTTTTATACGTAGCGGGGCACGTACCGGGCCGCTAGTATTTTATAGTTAAATTTCTAAAGAGAATATAATGATATATTTCGAAGCATATCAGATCTACAAGGTAAGAGATATGGAACTCCATACTCTCTGCCTACCCCGTAAGGCATCAGGCGCGACGATATGTATATATATTTCGAGAGCTTCCAACGGATTTTTTTAAATATATTATATGGTAAAGCTACATGTTTGCGGTTTGGCCGTTTCAATATTTAAAATAAAATATTGTAAAAATTGTAAAATAAATTATTGTCTGTTCCATGGTAAGACGTAAACGTAACTGGTCAAACGTGGGAGTGTACTACATTCCTCTGCCTACCGCTAAGGGCATTACAGGCGAGATGTTACATTTAATATATTGTCATTGAAATTATTCGTGCATATACCGAAACACAGGCATACAACATTACAATATTAAACACATTATGTAGTTATTTTGGGCATATTTCTCAAAACATCTAGAAAGCTCTGATATCATACAACACGCAGAAATCAACTTGACCACTCCACTCTGCAGATACCTACAACAGTTACTTAACTATTGTTATATACGCATTTGAGATGGTTTTTTTATTATCCCATCTTCACGCCAAGTCGCTTACGAGGTAGTCAGAGAACACCAAAACTAGCGCGATCTTTCATATCAACATAAATATAAATATATCATTGAGTTAAACAATGTCTTTTACACAATTAATAGTAGGTATTATACCATCACGGTCATGTAAAAGAATCCAGAAGGTATAAAGTGCTATATATATCTGTCCTTACAGAACTGACGTTCTACATTCATCATTCTCGTCACAAATACGGTAATAAACGGTTATCTCGACAAAGGTGCCTAGTTGACTTCTGCAGGTTATACATTAAACCATACTCATACATACTTCATTCTGTAGTATCCAAGTCCATAATATGTAACTGGTGAAACGCGAAAGTGTATGACACTACTTTGCCTACCTCTTCGGGGATTACAAGCGTGATGTTACGTTTTTACGTATAATATCTAACTAAAACTAAGCACTCGCAGTTCATTGGTACATGTATCTGTTAGAAAACTGAGATGGAATATATGACTACCCACATCACATATTTCGAAAAAAGAACTAGAAATCTATTTCAAATTTTACTATTCAATGTTTCGTGAGTATTTATACAGATGATTAAATATATACCGGCTTAACTCACGTACGTTTTTCGGGATGGTCCGAACAGTTTCGGACCTGTACGAGGTCCTTCCTCATGAGCTCCCGCCGCTTGCAGCGAGGTCGCGACAGAGTCTCAGTCGCGACCGTTAAGCCGCTATTTCAAAGTAACCGTCGCAAAGTTTTTATAGAAAAAAGTTGTATGATGAGTTCTATAATATGGAGATACCTTATAACTAAACACAGCTTGCAAACACACTTTTCTGACAAATATGGACAAAGAGAAAATAAAATATGATTTGATAAAACACATGCCGAGACAGAAGAGTGGAGTACACTCACGTATCATCAGTTACGTTTACGTCCCATGGAATAGGTGGCGAGCCTATTGCCATACACCGGGCACAATTCCAGACTGCGAGATACTACTAGAAAATCTCAGTTAGAAAAATCCAATACCCAACCCGGGATTCGAACCCAGGTCCTCTAGCTCAGCGGTCGCTCTTGCAACCACTCGACCAACGAGGCAGTCAATATTCCTAACTATACATTCATAAATTGTATTTGTGTATGTTTGTCACCATACATTTTACGATGTTACCAGCAAAGTTTAATTTCAATTTCCTAACTCATTTATCAAACTATCTCTTTCAGTTCAACTACTAGAAGCTTCTAGAAGCCTCTGGAACATTCCTGTCCTATCCATTATGGCTACTGATCATTCAGTGCTTTAATTATTTTATCTGTTTATAGAAGCATCTCTAACTATTATGATATTATAACAAATTATAAAATCACGCCTGTATTCCCTGAAGAGGTAGACAGAGGAGCGTAGTAGTCCCACCTGTCATGGGTTATTTGGTTATACATATTATGATATCTACCCAAGAAATTATCTAATGTCATATTTAACACAACCTCAAGATAGTTCTAGATGTTTCTGGAACTCAAACACTGCCAACCAGTTCTTACTAAATCGGATCTCAACCAATCTCCTTCGATTTCCATCGCTGACAGATGGCAAAGCTCCTGGAAGTTTCTAGACGGAGGCTGGAAGAGTCTAGAAGGGCGCGGCCTCGTCGAGGGTGTGCAGCCAGTTGAAGATCATCATGTTGCGCTCGTACTTGGACAGCGGGCGGCCGCGCTCGCGCTCGAAGTCGGCCGCCGTCAGCGCCAGGTGGGCCGTCTCTGGTGATACGGTATATTAAGTTCATGTTATCACGCCGGTAATTCCTAAAAGGTTTAGGCAGAGGAATTTAGTACTCTCATGAGTACTAAATTTCTGTGCCATTAATTATGTTATACGTCTTATAGAAAAGTCTACTGCCACACACTGGACACGAATCCAAACACCTGGTTAGTAACTGGGTATTTCAAGATAGAAAAACCTTATGATATTTTCCTGAGTCAGGAATCCAATGAAGGACTTCTTGTTGAGCAGTCGCACTTGCAACAACTAGACTATCGAGACGGTCATACAGGATAAGTACACCTGGACAGTACATTGATCTGTTTAACACTTCTATGGACAAAAACTTTTCAAGGGAGACATAAGCTCAGCTGTGGACTTAAACAGACTGATATTAATAATGAATACTATATTCAAAGGCAATATTCTAAATCCAAAAAAAAAAAGCTCAATCCATTCTCACCCGGCTGCACAAACTTGCAATGCGGCTTGCTCTGGGGCACCGCCAGCGTGATGGGTCCGGGGCCAGCTACAGTATTAGCCACTGCAGACACGGCTGCAGCCTAGAGTATATAGCCAAATATGGGTCAGTATTACACATATAAAGGCATATTTCAGATGAAATAATTCCTTTATAATCCAATTTGATTGCGAATAGGACCTAAATAATTGAAGTTTTTTTATTATAACCTTGTTTTGACATCATCTATAGTGACATCTTTAATATTTTTTTTTGGTTCAATTCTCAGTTAAAATAATATTGTGTTATGTGCAGAAGAATTTGTTGTGTCTGGGTGTACAAAAATCTATATAAGTAGTTTATTAGCTGTCCGGTTACCAAAACATAAGCGTTCCTAACACTTATTCCAACACTATGGCTGTGTGTGGAGATGTCACCAGATATTATTATTTTAGATGGTAAGTGTAACCATCATAAAGTTAAATGTGGACTGTATATACTACTGTTATAATCGACCCATTTATCATTCCACTGTTGGAATATGGGTCTCCTCTCATATTGAAAGGGTTAAGGCCATCGTCTGCCACACTGGCCAAGTGCGGGTTGGTAGACTTTACACACCTTAGATTTTTTTATAGATTCTAAGGTGTGCAGGTTTCCTCACGATGTTTTCCTTCACCGTTAGCCAGTGATATTTAAATTTATGACGCATTTTTGTATAGAGGTATGCTGCATGGATTTGAACCCAGCATCAATGGAGTGAGAGGCTAAATTCTTAACCACTAGTCTATCACTGCTATTATACATGAGACCAAAACTCTTTCCTTAAACTGAGAGTATCCGATAATTAACTCCACTATCTTCCTCCATTGTAGGTTTACTAGTACATATGAGGTTAGCATGTTTTACACTACTGATAATGGAAGTGACAATTATTGTTAATTTTACGAGTTATATGATACTTAAATGATTGCTTCCTTACAACATATCAAATTTTCTTTATAAAGTAGCATTAAATATATTAAAAAGCTCAATAAATTCTGGAATAATCACTCTTAAATATATTTGAATATAAATATCAAACCTTTAAGTGTCACACAGCCATATACTCTACCAAAACTTCCTTAGCACCCCCGATCCCTACCCCTACCGTTTCAGAACCCGTAAACTACCCCCAAAATCACCATTACTCCCCCCCTAAATTCAGCCTCTCCTCTATGGAATAATTACATTAGCAACAGCAACCCAGCTCCCTCACCTCGAGCCTGTCCAGGTTGAACTCGGACTGGGACATCCTCTCCAGCGCTCTGTACGTGGTGAGCAGTCTCCTCTTGATGTAGTTCTGACGCACCTGCAACACGAACTTATCTTTTCTTCACATAGCGAATGCATACTAGCGATGTTTTACATTCACACTGCAAATGGATCATCGTCATGATCATCACATCAGCCTTTGGCGATACAGTGTGGGACATAAGCCTTTCCCAAGATGTGCCATAACACCTGATCCTCTGCAGATCTCATCTACCAATTGGATATTAGAAGAGAAATATTTCTACTGTTTTTTTCCAATCCTTCCATTATTCCACTGTTAGATCACGGATCGCCTCTCATAGAGGGTTAAAGCCATAGTCTTATATCGTAATCCCTGAAGAGCTAGACAGGGGGGTGTAAGACACTTCCTTCATTTACTAGTTATGTTATACGTCTTTTATTATAGGTGGTGAGTCTAGTGCCACACATCAAGCATAACTCGACTCTGAGCTACTACTGAGAATTGTTGGCTGGGAGAACTAAATAGTACAATCCACACCCCAGGAATCGGACCCGGGACTTAAGTGAAATATCAGAAATGAACATATACCTTCTTGTTGTCGGTAGGCAGCGAACGCGGCGTCTGCAGGGGATGTGAGCGCTGCGGGGACGGCAACTGGGAACCTCCAACTGAAATACGATTGATATGCTTATTTAAAACCATACTAATTACCTTCGAGCGAAACAATTACGAGAAGATATATTACTCATGGTCTGACAAATCACAGGGTATTTAGAGGACAGATCTCAATAAAATTGACACATATCAGTATAAAAGAGGGTAGTCTGAAAAAAATTCTAATGATACACCATTTGACTGCGTTCAAAAGCGCGCAGTTCAAAACAAAATCATAAGGATTACTCAAAGGCTAGATCAGTTGAGATTGCGAAGGGACTTGGGCTTCCTTTGCGTGTTCTACCAGCTCTACAATAATGAGTGCTCGGAAGAGCTATTCGACCTGGTGCCAGTATCACCCTTCATATCACACCACTCCCTAACGATTGAAGTTTCATCCACATAGGTTGGACTCGCGGCGGTTCCCCACAGTTCGGTTTTCATGCTCGTTTTTACCGGCCACGCGCGAAATGTGGAATGAGCTTCCATCCGAGATTTTCTCGGAGCACTATGACGTGGGGTTCTTCAAGAAAAGCGCAAACAGAGCTCTCCTTCAAAGTCGGCAAAGCATAAGCGACGGTGACCACTAACCACCAGGTGGCCCGTCTGTCTATTTGCTAAGCTAAATATTTATTTATTTATTATCACATCACCGACGAAATACAATACTTTAAAAGCGATTTTTCACAAGACAGGCAAATGTATAGCAATATAGACATGAACAGCTTTGAATTATAATTAACAGAACATTATACAATAAAATAAAACTAAAAACTTAAAAGAGCGTTTAGGAATTTACATGGCTCTTATTTTACGATGACCTAAAGGAGAAAACAAATTAAATATCACCAGCTACGTACGTTTCAGTCCCACGGAATAGATGGCGAGCCTATTGCCATACACTGGGCACAGATCCGGACTCCGAGCCACTACTAGAAATTTTTAATTGGAAAAATCCAATAGTACTCGTCCCGGGATTTGAACCCAGGACCTCGAGATCGGCATACGCGCTTTGCAAGCACTCGACCAAAAAGGCAGTCAGTTCCTATAAGAGTTCCATAAACGTAACATACAAGATGAGTTTTTAACTAGAAGGTGTTGTGTAAAGAAATAGATGGGTAGGAGACTCACCGGCGACCCACGTGCTGCAGGAACGCGAGTTGGCGTTGAGGGTGAGCGCCTCCAGCGCCGCGCACAGCCCCACCTCCGACGTGGCGCTGCGGCACAGAAAACGAGCTTAGCAAACCAGTTGGCTCGTTGCATGATCTATATCTCACTGCCTTATCCATATCGTATGACTTTTGGGGGAATTTTATAAATGAATAATATCTTGAGACATCTCCAACATGTAATATGATGTATTATTATGAGGAATTTAAAGGAATTATATACACACACGTATACATAAAAAAAACCCCTCAAAACGTATACAGCGCCATCTATCGATTTGTGATTTATGCCCCTTTTAATACAAGTGTGAGATATGCGTTATTAGTTTCATACAACAACATCAGAATGTCTAGTGTTCCATTTATTAGATCTATACATATAAACAGAATCGAAGCATCTCTTTGCAATTACAAAATAACAGTTTTTTAATAAGTGCATGTGAATTTATATGCGGTATTTATAACAAAAAATTAGAAAAATTTTGTCTGTCTGTTCATTCCGGGAAATCTCCGAAACGGCTCAACTGATTTTTGACGGGACTTTCGCTGGCAGTTAGCTAATGTTATGAGGATTAACCTCATTTAAGAAAATGTTTCAGGCTTCCGTATAAAAAAAATTAATTCATAAAACGCAATAAACACACGCGAAGTCGTTGGCACAGCTAGTAACAAATAAACAGCAACTGCGAATCCTGGACTCTCGAATATCAGACCGGCACAGGGACTGTATCACTACTCAACCCCCAATCAACAAACACGCACCTCCGGAGCGGCTGACGCGGCGGCGCGGCGCTCACGTCGGCGGCGCTGAAGGAGCGGCGCAGACCGAGCTGCGCGCACAGCGCCGCGCAGCCCGCCAGCAGCTCGCGGCACGCGTCGCCCGGCGCGCCGCTGCCCAACGACAGCGCGCCCGATCCGCGCCTGCACGACACTACGTCAGTATCCACAACAATGCAACTATACGCCTGTAACCCCCAAAAGGTAGGTAAAGGAAGGTATTACAATCCAACTGTTATCCGAATATTCCTGTCTTCACACCAGGTCACTTGTGACAAATGTGGTATCAGATGGTAAGACATCACCGTTGAAAATAGTTACCGATATAATTATGTTATTAGCAAAATTAAATGACAATATTGCGTGAAAGTATCGACCGTTTATAAACTGATGGGATTCATATAATTGTATACATACGTGTATATCTTTTTTAACGATAAATTGCATAACAATATAAATACTCTATAATGTTCTTTGAAGACTTCAGGTATCTGTCAACCCGCACTTGTAAAAAACTTATAACCTAACCGTTAGACTCATTCTGAGAGGGTAGAGACACGTGACTAACTAAACAAGTTTAGTCAACAATAACTCCCGGTCATCACAAAAACATTAATTTATTGGATATCAAATCCAGAACCTTCAACACAGAAGTAACAATCGATAACTACCGACACCATTAGACCTATCAAACTAAGTACGTAGTTAAAAATATGTATGATTTGCAGTCAGCATTCAACATCAAGTAAAAATTTCAATAAAAAAAATGCGAACTCACCAAGACATATTTCCCAAACGCAAAAAATCAAAACACACTCAAAGCTATAAATTTCAACACTCACAATATATGCACAAAACGAACACAAAACCACTCTAATCACATCAAAGCATTACGTTTACCGCGTAAACAATAAAAAAGAGCGGGAAATGCAGACGGATTTTTCTAATCAAATTTTGAATGTATTTCTCACTTAACGAACACTGAAGAAAAATCAAGGTATTAAAACAATATTTCAACACAACTGTATGGATCGCGGTCAGGAGACGACTGAACAGACTGACCGTCTGACTGTCAGTGACGTGATAACCTCAACCAATGCAACTGGTTGGAAATAATTGCATAAACAAGAGGATTTTTATTGTACGAATACGAATTCCACAATAAATTTATTTGTAAAAAAGTAATTAACATTTGTTGTCAGCCATATTGTTTTAAGTACGTCATGAAAATGTGTAATTTTGAAACGATTTTATACAACACTCGTATATAAAAATCCTTGCACTAATTACAATTGTATCACTATCAATAAATCACTGGAATCGACGCGTAGGCTCTGTCCCTTTTCCGCCAAACGCATTCGAATTTTAAAAACGAATTAAAACGGCAATAGACACAACAATTTGGCGCGTAAACGGACACTGTAATATTTTTTAATAACCTCGCGTCTTGGCCGAGTTGCTATTAATCCATTTATACATGTAAATTTATTATAAATTCGAATCGAAATACGGTTTTTTTTGCTATTGTTCTACGTTATCGCATTGAAAAAACTGCAATAGTTCTTCGTAAGCTCCCCAATGTCGGTAACATTCCGTAACGAATACTCTATTAGTATAATTAACAAGGTTAATTAGCGTAAAGAAGCGTAAATATTAAATACGATCTTAATAAGATTTAAATCTTTCTTGTACTATAATAGCTAGTACTTGTTTCGCGATTTTTGTACGCGATCCAACTCGTGTTTTCACGTATGGATATTCTAGTGCACTTAAGAAAATATCTCGAATAAAATAAAATCACGCCTGTATTTCCCTGAAAGGATAGGCAAAGAGACCAAATCTAACCGGTGAACCTGCTGGGCCAGTTATTTCTATATAACTAGTTTTACCTACTACACAATGTTCTATATATACACTGAAGCTTACGCAAGTATGGAAACATTATTATAACTTTCATACAATAGTCTACATTTACATGCTGACTAAATATACATAATTTAGTGATAAGCCTACCACTTGGATCGCAATTACGACCTTTTGTTCTCTGTAGGAAACCCCTAAATTAAAATTTATTAGGGTACTATCACACAGTATTGTTTATTTAAAAGTTTCATCATTTAAATTCATTATAACTATCATTCATTACACAAAGTAGATCAGATCTGTCAAGAAAGAGATATTTGGCACTCAGTGCTCTGTCTATCCTGTCATCGACCCGGTGTGACGATATAGCAATAATTATTATTATTATCATTACATTATTATTTAAAACCTTAACCTTCTTCATTAATATTATATACTCAAATGACAAGAATCCATAGACAGAAAACAACATGGTGAATTATGGTCACCCTACAAACGATAAGACTTATAATCCATTTTTTATACGAGTTCTGTCAGTTCTGTAAAATTCCATTCCACGAAAACAACTATTTCATTCATTACCATGCTATTTACTGTTACACAAATGTATACATTTTCAAAAAATCACAACCAGCATCCCTGTTATGTACATATTTTAAAATTATGAACACCATAATTATTTAGGATAGTGGACAAATAATTTTATAACGTTACAATAGATCATTTACTCTCTTACTCTCACTTTCTGTCTCTCTCTCCTTTTAACAGTCTACTGCTAGAACACGGGTCTCCTCACAGAATGAGAGAGTTAAAGCCATTCTGCCCACACTGGCAGAGAACACCAACTAATATTCATGCTTCTTCTACAGAGTTGGGCAAAATTTATTCGAATGACGAATAACGAACGAATAAATTTTTCTACAGTTATTCGCGAATAATAAATAATTTAGTTTATTCAAAGGAAAATTATTTGAATAACGAAT